>CAVNYN010282371.1:0-12769 GCA_963692815.1 Nyctanthes arbor-tristis | reverse complement strand
GTACCATTGTCACTTCTGACATTCTTCGCCCTCTTCCCATATTGTGTTTCTACCATTTGAATGAAAGATTCTAACACCTTTGCAACTTGATTTTTATGCACCAAGAGATACGTCGATATAGTTCTGCTACAATCCTCCACTATGGTAAGGATATATGGAGTTCGAGTAATAGCAGGTTTTCTATAAGGCCCCAAATGTCAATATGGATTTGCTCAAATAATTCATCACTATGGGTGAGACTGATAGGAAATAAAAGTCTAGTTTATGTCGACTTATGACAAATTCACAGCATTTCAAGCAATTAAAATCTGGATCAACAAGCAATTATTTCAAGAAATCTAAGTGCTGTAAAACAGGTTTGGAAGAATGCCCCAATCTATGTTGCCAGCTATACGAAAGAATATTACAGTCTTTATTTCCAAGATGAGAAACATTACAACTAGAATACGGAAAAATAGTTTTATTAGTGGCTGCTTGATGGATAGCTGGATTGAAGCTGGAGCCATCAAGTAGATACAACTTTTCAATCATCTTCCCAGTAGCCAATGTCTCACGAGTCAATAGGTTATGCATAAGGCAATAGGAAGGATAAAATGTGCACTTTATTAACCTATTTTGCTTATAATTGCTCCTCAAAACAGATGGGTTCTTCTCCTAACTTCCCTTACTTACAATTTCTTTTCAAATCAAATTCATTAGCTTGGTTTTTCCGATTCATTTGACGAATATTTTGTAATTTTGTTCTTACTGGTGATTTGATCTAAAATCTTAATAGTGTTGAAATAACATTATCTACCCAGGATTTTGAAATAGTATCACTGTAGAAGAATAACGCTAATGATCAGATAAATTGTGACCAGGTTTCTATATGCATTTTGTGCTATGTGTTTTGTTTCCACCTAATTTTGCTTGACGATAACTAGATGTTTGGAGGCATAGTGCCAGCCGGCGCTTATCTGGCACGCCACATAAGCATTTGACAGTATAGTGTTAGTGCTAGGCAGTCGATTATAATTGAACAAATACCAATGTTTGCTTTTTGAATATTGCAAGGATTTACCTTTTTTGTCAGTGGCTGTTGTTTTTTGCTTTGTAGCCCACCAATACCAGTGTTTTTTGCTTTGTAGGCCAACAATACCAATACAAGTGTTTTTTGCTTTTTTTTTTCTTCGAATATTGCTTTTGTAAGTTGCTTTTTGCAAGGATTTATCTTTTGAGGCAGAGGTCAAACCCTTAAATCAAAGCCAAGTCATCAAGATTCAGACTACAAAGTAAAACACATTCTTTAAAAGTTATAATCAAGTGAAATTAGGGTCTCAAGTTTTAGTCTAGTAAGTATTGCACTTCTTTCAATAAGGGAATTGCAATTTATCAAGCTTGAGAATATCCCTTAACAGTTTACGTGTGCTCTTCCGATCTCACAAAATACCTTTTTTCCTTTCTTCAGCCACTTGAACTATTGAAGCAAGATAGTCCATTGCCATATTACCTTCTCTGATAATTATGCATGAACCGCACTTTAAGCTTTCTCTTCATCTGCCAAATATGCTCCAATGTGTAAGATCGGAAGAGCGTCGTGAAACCAACTCTGTTTCTTGATCATAGAACTTGAAAGCTGCTTTAGAGCCTACTTCCACCATCATTTGCATCAGATTTTCGCTCAAACAAATTTTAAATCGCACCCTAACTGCCTTTTACTCAGCCAACAAAATGGAGCAGTTTGCAAAGTAATCAAAAGTATCCCAGGATCATATCCCTACTAGAGTTTCCGATGACACCACCACCAGCCGCAAAGCCGTCACTTTTTAAAGCAACATCAAAATTTAACTTCACCCACGCCACTTTAGGTTTTCTCCAATGCACCAATTTGCAATCCAGAGGTTTCACATTGACTTCTTGAAAACACCAGCCCAAATTTTAATTCCGCATGTCCTAATTGAAACACATGAACATGTTTTTCCACAATGCAAGACGTATTTTCAACGTAAGTTTACACAAAACCCATTTTGTCTATTCTTTGTTTAGTTTCTTGGAATCAATCACTAATTATATGCAAATGTGTTACATGTATGCGTTACATAGTTACAGTTTACAGATATCAATCACTTCCATTCTCAAGCAATATTATTCAGCCAAAACTAAGACATGGTTCCAAAGCCAGTTTTTATCCTGCTCGTCTTCTTGGTACTCTTGTTGGTTGCAACAGGAGGCATTCACTTATATGAGTCCCTTTAAATATCATTAATATTTCTATTTGTATGCTCTTTCATCCTTATATAAGTACTTTGTATAATAATATGTAGGTGCTAATGAGTATACTGTTCGTCCTCATGCTTTATTAGGTTTGCCTTCCACTTGTTTTGAGTATCGATAATTGATGGATAAATTATTATACAATAGTTAGTTAGCTCTTAATCGAGCCATTAATTTCATTCATGTTTATTTTGATTGGAATTATGGAATCAAAGGCTACGTTGGTGCCATCGATCAACCACTCGCTCATGGGCGACATGACAGATAAATTGCTACAAACTGCTTCAGGAGTTCCGAAGGGCTAGAAGAACAAATGTAGAGCACGAGCAATCTATCAAACTTTCTTTCATCTCCATTACTCCGATCTGTGTGCTATTTAAAATATTCATAATTGTTAGTAATAAAGTTGTAACTCAATGTATAGCACCTTTGTAAATGATTAGCACTTTCGTAAATAGAGTAGTGCGTTTTCTCTGTACGTTTAAATACTCTGTATTCTTTATTTTGGTAAGTCAATATAATTCCCCGATTTTACTCTCTCTCTTTTCCTTTCTTCTCTCATCACTCTCATAGAAAACCTTGTCTTTCATTTCTTCATTTTGGTATCAGAGCCTTGATCGATCACCATGAATCCTACCTTCTCTGACTTGATTTTGAATCAATCGACTCCTGCTGGCTGTGCTATAGCTGGTAATCCGCGGATAGCTGTTGGAGTTGCTACTGGAAATACCGATGCTGTCACTAAGCATCATAGGGAGCTATACTTGTCCTTCAAATTTGTTTGAGGTTAGATTTGATGAATTTGGCGTGATAACTAAGCAAGTTAATCCTATTTTTTTGCTTTGGTCTCGTACAGATCAGTATGTTATGAGTTGGCATATGAATTCTATTTCTGAAAACATGTTCGGTCATGTTGTTGGTTGTGGTTCGTCTTGTGATGTTTGGAAAACACTTGAGCATCTTTTTGTCTCACATTCTAAGTCTCAAGTCTTGTATCTCCGATCGTGTCTACAGTCAACCAAAAAGGAAAATCGCTCTATTGGTGATTATTTTGTCCTTATGAAAGGTTTTGCTGATAAACTTGCTACTGCTGGTAGTCCTGTTAAAGATGAGGATTTATTGATGTATGTGCTTGGGGGTGTTGGTTCAGAATTTGATGCTGTTGTTGTCAATTTGACTTCTCGTACTGAAACAGTATCTTTACAAGAGGCTCAGTACCTACTTCAGGCTCAAATGCGCATTGAGCAGATGTGTGCCACTTCCACTGTTGATTTTGAAGCATCTGCAAACTTTGCTAGAAGGGGACGTGATTATTCTTCCTCAACCTTTGCCAATTCTGGAATGCAAAACCAGAATTCTGGTAGAGGAGGAGGTTGAGGTGGTAGATCAACTGAGATTTGTCAGATTTTTGAGAAGTCATGACACTCTACTCTGCGTTGTTTCAAAAGATTTGATATCTCCTTCAGGCCTGAAATGAATTTTCCTTTTTCAAGGAAAGTAAGTAATGGTTCTGATAATTCTATTCTTGGAAGGGGATTTGGTCTAGTGCCCCCACAAGGTTATGTTGCATCTTCTGCTACTGTGAAGGATGATGCCTGGTATGTGGACATTGGTGCCACTGACCATGTGACTACTGATCTCGAGAATTTGCAAATGCATACTGACTATAAGGGAAAGGGTAAGCTCACTGTTGGAGACGGTAATGTTCTTTCTATTGCTAATGTAGGTTCTTCAATGCTAAAGTCACAGTCACACACTCCCTTATTTCTTATAAAGATTCTTCATGTGCCCTTTATTCAGAAAAATTTACTGAGCCTGTCTAAATTTCTCGTGGATAACAATATGTTTGCTATCTTTGATCATGATGCTTGTATGTTTAAGGACAAATGTTCGAAGCTAGTTCAACTTCGGGGCAGACTTAATCAGGGACTCTATCAGCTTGACCTTTCCAAGTCCATGTCTAAAAGCCCTGTTCCAGCTCAGTCTGCTTGTTATACTTCTGTTTCTGCTAATAATCTTATTACTAATACTGTTGCTCATGAACTTTAGAAACATTTAAATTCTGTATCTGCTTTTGTCTTTACTTGCTTGACTAGTGTTGATGCTAATGTTTGGCATCAGCGGCTAGGACATCCTAATAAGAACACTTTGCAATGTGTATTGAACTCTTTAAATTGTTCTGTTGATTCTGCTAAGTGTCTGTCAAGCTTGCCTATATGGTAAACTCTGTCAATCTATGTTTTCTACTTCTTTAAACTGTGCCAAAAATCCCCTAGACATCATACATACAGATGTTTGGGGGGCCCTTACCTGTCACTTCCACTGAGGGGTACAAATATTATGTTCATTTCATAGATGAGTATTCCAGATTTACTTGGATTTTTCCTTTGAAGCTTAAATCAGATCTTATTACCATTTTTCCTCATTTTCTCACCTTTGTTGAGAGGCAATTTTCAACAGAAGTTAAATGTGTTCAGTCTGATTGGGGGGGGGGGGGGGGAAGTTAGAGCCTTTTTTAGCCAAGTTAGGAATTCTTTTTAGGCATCCTTGTCCTCAAACTCATCCTCAAAATGGTATAGCTGAACGCAAGCATAGACATATTGTTGAAACGGGTTTAACTCTTCTTGCTCAAAGTAGTATGCCGTTGAGATTCTGGTGGGATGCCTTTGCTACTAGTACATATCTTTTCAAGACTGCCTTCTTCTACTCTATCCCGCAAAACTCCTTTTGAGCTTTTATGTCGTACGAAACCTTTATATTCTCATTTGATAAGTTTTTGCTGTGCTTGCTATCCTTTTTTACGACCTTACAATAAACACAAAACTGGTTTGCATACATCTCTGTATGTCTTTCTTGGATACAGTAATAAACACAACGGCTATAAATGTCTACACTCAAGTGGTAGAGTTTATATATCTCCAAGTGTGACATTTAATGAGCAACACTTTCATTTTGCCACTGGTTTTGCTGCCCCTTCAAGGGTTGCTGCAAATAATATTCTTTCTTCTCAATTATTTGTTCCTGGCTGGTTTTCTATGGACAAGGACAGGTCTTAATGTGATGGTTCTGATATGGTCAATCCTGCTAGTGACAACCAGCCAACAACTCTGTCAACTCCAATGTCTACCTGTCTTGAACTTTCTTTCCCTTCTCAGGTGGCTGTTTCTCCTTCCTCTACTATTTCTCCTATACCTGTTAGTTCCGATATTTCTCATGTACCTGTTAATACTACTATACAAGAGCTTTCTGCACCACCATCACATCCAACTATTTTTATCCTTTGTCATCCTATGCAAACCGGTCTAAGTCTGGTATTCAAAAACCAAAGAAATTATCCTTTTTAGCTGTGACTTTGGCATCTAAAGAGCCTTCATCAGCTCAGGAGGCATTGCAAGATCCAAATCGGGCTGATGCTATGGCTATCGAATTTACGGCTTTGAAAAATAATTAGACTTGGAGTCTTGTTCCAAGAAGAGCAGATATGTTTGTGGTTGGCAATAAATGGGTGTTCCGAGTTAAGTATAAGCTTGATCGGTCTATAGAGAGATACAAGTCCAGATTAGTGGCCAAAGGGTTTCAACAAACTGCTGGTGTGGATTATTTTGAGACTTTTAGTCCAGTAGTTAAGCCCTCAACTATAAGAATAATTCTTACTCTTGCTGTTTCTTATGATTGGGATATTCAGCAAATTGATGTTAATAATGCTTTTTTGAATGGTGAGCTCCACGAAACTGTGTATATGGAGCAACGTTAGGGTTTCTCTGGTCTTGCTAATCTCACTCATGTTTGTAAGTTGCAGAAAGCTTTGTATGGTCTTAAGCAGGCCCCACGTGCTTGGTTTGAGAAACTGAAACAATCTTTGCGGAACTGGGGTTTCAAAAGTTCTACTTCAGATTCAAGTCTGTTCACCTATTTCCAAAATGGTAACAGTTTATTTGTCTTGGCATATGTTGATGATATACTTCTCACTGGGAATAATCAGGGGATGGTGATGAAACTTCTTGATGACTTGAACTTGAAATTTGCGTTAAAAAGGTTGGGTTCATTGCATTATTTTCTGGGTTTTGAGGCTTGTAGAGATAAATCTGGGATATACTTGACTCAAACCAAGTATATTCATGATCTCTTAGCCAAAACTAATTTGTTGGAGGCTAATGGCTATGATACACCTATGACACCTGGCCAGAAATTATATTTGGGAGATAGTGATGTTTTTAGTTCTCTAACATTATATCGATCTACTATTGGGGCACTACAGTATTTGACTATGACGCGTCCTGACATTGCTTTTGCTGTGAATAAATTGAGTCACTTTTTACCTCCAACTGTTAATCTGGCAAGCTTGCAAAAGACTTTTAAGATATGTCAAGAACAGTGCTGCACTTGGGTTACACTTTAAGCCTGCTTCTGAATTTCAGTTGGTAGCCTTCTCTGATGCTGATTGGGCTAGTTGCATTGATGATAGAAGGTCAACTACAGGTTATTGTATATTTTTTGGTGATAATCTTGTTCAATGGTGTTCCAGAAAACAAAAGGTGGTTGCTCGCTCTAGTATCGAGTCTGAGTATCGGGTACTAGCTCAAACAGCCACCCACATAGCACGGATCCAAAGTTTATTTTTTGAATTGCATTTCTCACTTCCCTCATGTCCTGTGATTTGGTATGATAATATTAGCGCAGGTTCTCTAGCTCTTAATCCTGTTTATCACCAACGTACAAAACATATTATATCGACATTCACTATGTGCATAAAAGAGTGCTTGCCAAGCAACTGGAGGTGAACTTGTTAACGTTCATAGAACAATGAAAGTGCAGAATTACATTGAGATGCAGCAGCAGCAACGCAGCCCTGAAAATCAGATTACCAAAAAATGTGTACATGCGTAATGTTCAATCTACATATAAACCTAATAAACCAAAAAGGAGTTGCAGTTACAAGTTTACTCTCAAGGAATAAAAGATACAAGAGAAAAAGACTATTCTACCCTTATTAAATTACATTAACACCCCCCTCAAGCTCACGATGGATTAATCATCGAGAGTTTGCTTATGAAATGATGAAAACGAGCAGCGATTTGAGCTTTTGTAAAAAAATATGCTAGTTGAGAGGAAGAGGATGTATGAGGAAAAGAGACTAATCCCATTTGTAGTGATGACGAATTAAGTGACAATCAATCTCAATGTGTTTTGTTCGTTCATGGAAAACTGGATTTTTCGCAATTTGTAAAGCACTTTGATTGTCACAATACATAGGAGTAGGACTAGATTGAGGAGCTCCAAGTTCTTCAAGTAGACACCTAAATCAAATAACTTCAACACAAGTAGTTGCCATTGCTCGATATTCGGCTTCAGTAGATGATCTAGCCATTGCTTCTTACTTTTCCAAGAAATCAATGAATCACCTAAGAAAAGATAAAACCCAGTAGTAGATTTTCTATCTAAAGGATCACCCGCCCAGTCTGCAACAGAGTACGGACGAAGAGATCGGATCAGAGGAAGAAGATAAGAATAAGCCACGATTACGAGTGCCAAATATATATCTGAGAATACACATGATAGCGTTCCAATGTGTTGTCCTAGGAGCAGAGGCAAATTGACTAGCAATATGGATAGCATAGGTAATATCCCGGTCGAGTAACTGTTAGGTAAACAAGAGAACCAACTACTTCCTGATATCTTGTAGGATCAGTCAAGAGGTCACCATCAACATCATTGAATTTACTGTTCAGTTCAATGGGAAGTATCAACAACACGAGCTTCTGATACAATAAGTCGAGCAAGAATATCACTAGCATCCTTGGACTCAGACAATATAAATCCTTGTGGTGAATAAGCAACTTCTATGCTCGCAGATAACCCAAATCCTTCATTTCAAAAGTATGGTGAAGTTGATTCTTCAGTGCAGAGATGCCCAATTCATCATCACCACTAATGACCATATCGTCAACATACAATAATAGAATAATGCACTCTTGAGAACTTTTTTTAAGAAACATTGCAGAATCATTATCTAATAAAGAGTATCTCAGGTGAAGCATAAAAGAACTAAATTTCCCAAACCAAGCTTTGGGAGCTTGTTTCAAGCCATATAGAGAACGATGTAACTTACAGACTTGACCTATTTTATATGGCAATCTAGAGGGAGGTCTCATGAAAACTTCTTTAGATAAATCATAGAAATGCATTTTTCACATCCATTTGATATAAATTCCAGTTTCCAGCAGATGCAAGAGAAATAAGTGTTCGAACAGTTTTCATTTGTGCTATAGGTGCAAAAGTTTCATCATAATCGATCCCATATTCTTGAGAATATCCTCAAGCAACAAGGTGGGCCTTATATCTTTCTAAGGTACCATCATGATGAGTCTTGACCTTAAATATCCATTTGCAACCAATCACATGTTTTCCTTCTGGTAATGATACCAACTCTCATGTCCCTGTCTTTTGAAGAGCAGTAAGTTCTTCTTCAATGGCCTTTCTCCAATCTGGATCTAAAATAACATCTTTATAGTACTTTGGCTCGACTATAGAATGGATTTGAGATAGAAATGAGCAGTAAGGTTGATAATAGAAACTAGAGGAAGAGGAATACCTATCTGGTGCACGTCGGATACGAGTAGGATAACGAGGTGTAGATGGTTTTGGATCTACAATGTCAAAGGAATTAGTTGGTGATAGGCCAGTAGAGGGACGCACATCACAGCTTGACACAGTCCTGCGAGAATATGTTTGAATACTGGTAGGTCGAGAAGAACAAACATGACTGCTAGAATTAGACACATCGGCAGGAGATGAAACATCATCCCTAGGCTCATCAACAAAGGGATCAATGTGCAAAATTTCTAATTTTGTGGGTGGTGCATGCTTTGGGGTTTGATAATATGATACCTTTTCAAGAAAAACAACATGGCGTGAAACTAATAAACCACCAGTTTCTGGATGATAACAACGATACCCCTTTTGACCAATCCCATATCCTAAGAAGACGCATAACAATGAACGTGCTGACAATTTAGAACGTTCTTTCTTAGGCAACAAAACAAAACAAGCACAGCCAAATACTCGGAGAAGATCATAGTTTGGTTTGCAAATACTCGGAGAAGATCATAGTTTGGTTTGGTATAATACAAACGTTCATAAGGAGAAACACCACCAGAAACAACAGAAGGAATACGATTAATTAAAAATACGGCTGTTAGAATAGCTTCACCCCAAAACCCAGATGGAACAGAGGTATACAGAAGTAAAGTACGAGCTGTTTCAGTTATGTGACAGTGCTTCCGTTCAGCCGCACCATTTTGTTGGTGTGTATCTACACAGAGCGTTGATGAATTGTATCCTCAGATTCAAGGAATTTTTGAAAACTAGTAGACATGTACTCTCTACCGAAATCACAACGAAAGCACTTAATTTTAGTGGAAAACTGATTCTTGACCATAGCATTGAACTTTATATATATATCACAAAACTTAGATTTCTTGTGCATAAGAAAAACCCAACAATATTGAGAAAAATCATCAACAAAAACAACATAGTAATCAGAACCTCCTTTTGAAGGTAAAGGAGATTTTCGCCAAACATCAGAATGAATTAATTCAAAAGGGGCAGAAGTGTGAGAAATACTAGTGGTGAATGGCAAACTACATTGTTTGCCCAAATGGCAACCAACACAACTAGAAATGTCAGTAACTTTAATAGATGAGTCCAATATACTCTTAAAAATCATATACTTTAGATGAGAACTGGAAACATGACCTAAATTAGAATGCCATAAGAAAACGATTAGAATTAGACACTAAAGTCTGCAAAGAAGACTCAACAGAAACATTGGCAAGTGAGCAAAGTGAAGGCAAAAGGAGCGTGTCACGCAAGTAGAGCCCATCCTCTCTATGGCCTATCCCAGTCTGCTTCCGAGACATGGGATCCTGTAGAAAACAATGGGTTCTAGAAAAAAGAACATTAAAGCCAATATCAAGCCAGCTTTCCAATGGAGAGAAGGTTAACAACAAGATTAGGTACATGATAAACACTAGACGAAGACCAATTTGGTTGTCTAATAGTTCTTATGCTATTAAGTGGCACAAAAGAACCATTAGCAACTTTAACAGAACTAGATGATTTAGGCATAGAACAATCATGTACAAGTGATATATCAGGAGTCATACGATGTGTAGCACCAGAATCAAGAATCCATTTTGTGGGACTATGTGAAGAGTCATAGAAGATAAACCTGTTTCAGATACGAATGTTGCATTGGGTGTAGAAGAAGTGCCAAGAAGTCGAGCTAGTTCTACTGCAACAAGAGAAGACAAGTTGGTAGCATTATCATTTCCAGAAGGAGTGTGTGTCGTAGCTGGATCTGAATATTCCAATGTAGTAGTAGTTGCAGATGGATGATTTCCATGAAACTGAGAATTATGATGTTGCTGCTGTTGTGATTGTCCTTTGTGAGAATCTCGAACCCGACCATGTAGCTGTGGGCGGTCCCTTTTCCAATGACCTTTTCCATGACAATAGGAGCATTCATCTTGAGGTGTACGGAATTTTGGATTACTACTAGAAGGATATTGGCCTTTGCTATTATTAGCAGCAAAAACTTGTGCATGAATTGAGTTTTTGGTCCCCGACAATGTTTGCATCCGAGTTTCCTCAGCTAGTAACTCTGAAACTGCTGAAGAGAGACTAGGCAGAGGTTTTCGATGAATCATAGATCATCGTATACTCTCAAAATCATCCCTTAGTGCCATAAGAAAATCGACTGACTTCCGTTCTTCACAAAGCTTCTTATAAGCATCAAGAGATGAAAGTTCTAGAGGATCCAGCAATGCATGCTGATCCCAAAGCCCAGTTATATAGGAATAAAAATCTTGAATAGACTGCTCTTGTTGCTTCGTAGCTCTGATTTCTGTTTCAAGTTGATATCTTCTAGCAAAATTTGACTGTTGATATAGTTTCTCTAGATATTCCCAAGCATTTTTCGCCAACTCAAATTTCAGAAGTTGAGCACCAATCGAATTCTCAACTGAGTTATTAATCCATGTCAAAACTTTGGCATTGTTTAAAGTCCGCTTCTTCTACAATTTTTGATAATCAGCATCCGTAGAGGTGGGTGCACTAACTGTTCCATCAACAACCTCCCACAAATCCTTTCCAATCAAAAAAATTTTCATGGCATATCTCCAATGTGAATAATTGGATCCATTCAAACGTACCGACACAGTTTTAATATGATCATATGGATACTCTATATCAAATATCAATATCAACAAAATCAATGTAGAACTTGAAAATAATTTTATCCTAATCAAACATCAAATTTGAACAATTTGAAGGATTCTCCAAACATTTTTTCCCAGCAGAAGCCGCAAGGAAACCAGAAATCAGATAAGTGAAAGGACAAAGAATGAGTCGAACAACACGTCTCTAAATTGGAAAAACTCGAAGAATCACGCCCAGGTGCATAGCTCGCTCTGATACCATGTTAACGTTCATAGAAGATCAATAAAAGTGCAGAATTACATTGAGATGCACTAGCAGCAACAGTGCCCCGAAAATCAGATTACCAGAATAAAGTTGTAATAAAGTTGTAACTTAATGTATAGCACCTTTGTAAATGATTAGCACTTTCGTAAATAGAGTAGTGCGTTTTCTCTGTATGTTTAAATACTCTTATGTATTCTTTATTTTGGTAAGTCAATATAATTCCTGGATTTTACTCTCTCTCTTTTCCTTTCTTCTCTCGTCACTCTCATAGTAAACCCTTGTCTTTCATTTCTTCATTTATAATATTTTGATTTTCGTTATGCTCCAAATTTTTTTGCTGTTCAGGACATTCATTATCGTGTACGTTGTTGGACTTTGATTGATAGTCTTTTGACTTTGTTTGCCATGTTAGTTGATTAAACATGTAAAATGTGGCTCCAAACGCGACTGATTTGCAAAATTACTTATAATATATTAGTCATGTTTTAACGTCATACATTTGGAGTCATAAGCTGACATGACAGGCATATACGCGTGTGCTATGTGAAAGAAACCCCTAATGGCACGCGGCTGATGCTTTATCATTTCACCATAATATATCATAAAAAAATTGACACAACTATTGTTAAAAATTAAGGCTAATTCCCTAATTTTGTCTGCAAAATAGTAGTTCAAATAATTTAATTGAGATAAGAAAAGTATAAAGACGAAGACAAATTTAGTGAACTATCAAAACTTTTGCGATATGAAAAGTCACTTACAATCATATAAGATTTTCACTGACCAAAACACCCCCACTGTGAAAAAAAAGTGCCATAAGTTATAGTATTGCATCTACCAATTTCTACACTTTTCTCAACCAGCAAAGAATACAAAAAATACCAAAATGCTATAAGCTACTATCTTTCTTAAGGATTCGAACAAGTGTTCCAGTAGTTAAGTATTCACGTTCCAATACCGAGGTCTTAGGTTCGAATTCCAAGATCGGAAGAGCGTATTATCCCTCCCCTCCCCCGTCCCCCCTCCCCTATCA
>CAVNYN010282370.1:0-13667 GCA_963692815.1 Nyctanthes arbor-tristis | reverse complement strand
GGCTTGAGATTCCATATTTTGGCATTGAGCTATTGTTGTTTAAGTGATGGTATCACTAAGTTACAACATGAATGTTTGGTCAGCAGTGGAATAGTTCTGTCTCGAAAAACTACTTGTAAAATAAGGTTTTGATTTTTCATATTTTTTTGATCGACACGCGCAAGAGCTTTCACTGTAAGTGTAGATCAAACCATAAAAATTGTGTGTTGTATGAGAGTTCTTTCTAATATTTATATTGGTTAGTATATTTATTTACTTTACGCTTTATTAGGATATAAATTTATATGTATATGTACTGCATATAATATAATTTGTGGCAGAGCTAGAAAGGAATTTTAGTAGGGGCCGGTAGAAAAACCAGATATATCTAGTAGTTTGAGACTTTCTTTTTCTTTTTCGCAAAACATGACTTAAAAAAAATAACGATATTTTTTTCCTGTAATGAAATTGTTATCATACAGGCAAAACTATACCCCTACCTCTAAAGTTTGTTTAAAAAAAAAAAAAAAAGGAGAATTCATTAGGCATTTTTACACTCAGCGTCACCAACCTTTCACATTTTTACCGATTACGTCTCGACCTTTATTTTTCCTTCTGTACGTCTCCAAACTTTAAAGAAATCCCCTATTTAGCCCATGGTGACGGAAACCGTCAAATTCCACCGTTAAGGTCAGGGGCATTTTTGGTAACATATAAAAAATTGATATTTTAATGTAAAAAAATTACAATATTTACTTATGTGGCACACTTATATTGAATAATGAAAAAGTAGTTATGTAATCATAATCCAATGAATGTATGCCACATGAGAATGTAATCTAATAATGTCTCCTTTTCATGTCCCCCTAGAATTGCTCATGAAGTAGAGCTTCTGCACACTACGGCTGTTCACATTTCATCTCAATTCATGTTTAATAAATAAATTACCAAATCAGATTTTTTTTTTGCCCCCTGGAAGTCATGCTACAAAATAATAAAATTGTTTGGTAGAAAAACTGTTCGTGGATGAATCAGTATTATTATACTAGATTTTTAAATGTGCGTTGCAGTTAAAGATACCAAATCAAATTATATCTAATGATATATGATTATCTACATTGAACTGTAATATTTTAATAATCTTCTTGTTAACTAAGAATGTGTTTGATTGGTAAGGATTTTCCATAAAAAATGAAGTTTTCCACCTAAATTTTTACTTTTGTGGTGTTTGATTCTGTAACATCCCGAAAATTTCTACAAATTAAGGTAAGCAACGAAATTGTTGTTTTGAAAGAATTACTTGAATATTATTGTAAGATTGCTTAAAGATTGTTATTGAATTGACGCTAAAGAAAGAATTTAGTTGACAATTAACATAAACTAAAGTGTAGTGACTAAATTGACATGAACTAAAGAGTGTGAACTTAATTGAGAGATAATGCAAGGGAAAGGACTTCTTGGGCAATTTCCCGCCAAGTGTACGGTGCCACATCGCGTCACTTGTCACAATGTAATTGACGGAACTCAAAAGTTGTTAAAACTAGCTAAATCCTCACTATTATATAAAGGGGCTAAGGGTTTCAAAGCTTCCAAACCATTTCATTTTCTCTTCCGACTCCAAAATTCGTCCAACTTGGCCAAGGGAAGGAGAAAACCAATAAAAATCCGCCAAAATACCTATTTGTCCTTTGAAAAGAATCCTTTACCATATATGGAAGGATTATAGCTTGAAAAATAGCTTTAATGGAGGAATATCAAGGCTTTAGGGATACTTCTTCACGTGGATTATTCGAAGAATATTTGAGGTGGGTAACTTAATACTTTGATTCCTTTTCTACATGCATAAAGTTTTGATAAGATAAGTGTGTATTTGATTGATGATTTTGATGAGACAAACATGGATTTGAATGCATTATTATTGAAAGAAAGATTGGTTTATTGCATTTGTGTCGCTAGTTAATGCTCTACCCGTTTTGAATTGCTTTATGATTGTATGGTCTTGCTGTGTGTTCTTGGCCATTTTGAATTGTTTCCTACACTATGACCTATTCAATGATCCCGGAATAGGGAAGATTAGTGTGGTGTTTGTTTTGAATTGGAATCTCGGTATGGGTCTACCGAGGTTCATTGTGGATCCACTTAAATGAATTGATATGAATCTGGCGCGTACCACGGGTAGTAGTTTAACTAGTGATAGAGCCCTTTTGTGCATTGAAAAGCTTTGTACATGCAATGGTTTTTCTTGGAAATGAGTTTTATAAACGAAAGGTGAATCAAAGGATTGTGTTATTCACTAAGTACGTTGTACTCACTCCCCATTTATTACAATTTTTGTAAATAATTGGAGTTATAACAATTGAAAAGTAGGGCAAGCTGGATGTTGGGTCATGCTCGCGAATGGGAGTAGAGTTGTGCATGTGGTGTAAACTTGTCTTGAAACTATCACGAATTTATTACTTTTTTGCACACCTCTACAATATATATGTTTTACATCTTATAACATATAAGACAATAGAGAAATATAATCTTTATATTTATTTGAATTCTACTTTTCATTGTAAAAGTTTTCTAATGATTTGGCACACCTTGGTAATCAATGAAATATATATATCAATACGACTTCTCGTGTTCTATATATTTTCTTGAAAAACCTAGCTTTAATGTTTCTTTAAAAGATTGACGATTTGTTAACTTATGTAATTATCTTTGTCTATTAAACTCTGTAAGATAAGATAAATTAAATTGTTTCGCACGTCCCGTCCCCGTTATTTGAATAAAAGCTTCCGCTACAGAATTTGTAAATTACCATAAGATATTAGGATATATTGTAAATTAGCGGGGGCGTGACAAGTTCAACAAAGACAAAGGTAAATGATAGGTGTTTTATTAGGGTGTTTAATTTCTCCTTACTAGTAGTTATATATGTGTTTTATTATGTTATGTGTTTTATTATGTTGAAGTATTTGTTAATGTTTAGTTTGTTTATAAATTGTAGGATCAAGGAAATAATAAAAAAGAATTGATTTCGGACACATCTTGCAAGAATTTTAGAGTTTGGGGCTTAAGCTGTCAAGAAAGAAATCAGAAGGACCAAAAAGAAAGGAACAAAAGATGCAGTGCGGGTGCATTGTCTGATCAGGGCACCCGCCCTAGTGTTGCTGATTTTGGACAGAATGTATAGGGCGGGCGCACTGCTCATTAGTGCACCCGCCCTGACCCTCTCGCGCATTTTCCTTGTTCCTTTAGGAGTCCTTTCATGGTATATTTTTAACACGAGTTTTACTAGTTTTCTTGGGGTTTTTACACTCTATATAAGGGTCATATCTCAGACATAATGGGGGACACTTGCACATACAATTTTCATAGATTTTATTTCTCTTCTTCAAAGACAAGTCCGGAGCAAGGTTTACTTCTTTCTTTCTCCGGTTCAAGGGGACGTTATTGCTACTTCTTATGCTTAATTAATTAATTACAGTAACGTTGATTCTTACTCTTTTGTGGAATTGCTTGTGTTGTTCTATTTTTAATGCTTATGAATGTTGATTGTTTGATTTAGTTTAGGCCTACTACGTTGAATGATTAATGTTCTATTGCTAGATTTGGGGTTTCAATCCTTAATTGTTGTTTCTCCTAATTTTAGTAGCAACTAATGATTGTTAATTAGTAGGGATGACACAACCTAAGTTAAATATATCGAGCTTTGAATTTATTGCTTGGATTAACTTATTTTTCCTAATTCTTTATGCAATCGTTGTTCTAAATCTGGAGAGCTTACTCTAGGTTGTCCAAACGATTAGGTCTGATTGAAGAGCTTATTTTGGTTAGACACACTTAAGGGAAAATTTGGGTAGCAGAGCTTCTTGTTGCCTAGAGTTAATAGTTTTGCAAGGAAGTAGGAACAACACTACAATTGATTACTATATTTTATGTGAAGTGCACAACTGAACCAAAAACTGGAGTTAGCATTCATGTTTTATCTTTCTACTTGTGTTTTAATTGTTTTATTCTTTCATTTTCATTAAGTCTAATTCAATATTTACAAAAACCCCCCTTTCTACTAGTTGACACAAGATACTTTAATTTATCCAACATTCTCTGTAGGTTCGACCCTTACTTTCTGCTTCTATAAGTTATTTTAAATTTAATAGAGTAAGGTATTTATTATTTTGGCATCTTCGACACGCAACCAATAAAGAACTCCTCTCTTCTCTATTCTTTCTTTCCTACCATGAAAACTCAAACAAGTTGTACACTAGAATTTTTACCAAATGCATACATTATGACTATTATCATCCTCATCCTCTTAGTCTATAAATAAAAAAGGGAAAAATTCAAAAGACAATATCTCGGTCGGACCGAGCAAAACCCAAAAATGGGTTATCTCCATTTCTTCTCCAAACACCGCAAACTTGCTGCCTATGGCTTCCTTTCACTGCGAGCAATACAAATATATAAATATTTTAGATGGAAAATCACCATATTCCCCGGAAAAGCTCAAAAACCGTCCCTTAACTTTACCAAAAACTACAATAATACCTTTAAAAACTTACATGAATGGGTAGAGTTCGTCAAGGGCTTTCCTTTCCACCTATTTTTCCTTTGATTTGATAGAAATTTGGTCCGAAACCTTGGCTCCAAAGATCCCAGCCATGTTCAAACTCCCCATGCACGCTCTCTGTTTCTTCTTCCCGGTTATTACCCAAAAAATAATAGATTTAAGACTATTAATAACCTTTGGGTTTTGCATTTTGGTCCCTCAAAGTTTTAAAAACAAGTACATAAGTTCTAAACTAATGGTCAACTCAAGTCTTGACCCCAGGAATTCCCAAGACATTTAAGTTGACTATAAAGTTATTATTTAAATCAAAGTTGGTCCCCAAACATTTTAAATAATTAATTGTGGTCTCTAAACTTTCAAGTCTTGCATAATTGGTTGCTAAACTTTTAAATTTTAATCACATAAGTCCTTAAACTTTTAATTCAACTTAAGTTGACCCTCAAACTATTAAACATATTAAATTAAAGTCCTCTAACTTATTATAATGTTCAATTTAACTCATAGAAAATTTAATTACTTAATAAATGTCATAAACCCTAAACCAATCAAATTAATTGTGAACTCTAACACTCATAAGTGATTAATTAGATTCTTAAACATTTTAAGAATCTAAAATCTTGACATATTAACTTTCATAAACATTTAATTAAGTCTTTAAAGTTTAAGATTCTTGACGCATTAACTTTCATAAACATTCAATTAAGTCTTTAAAGTTTAATATTCTCCTTTCAATGATAATTCTAACATACTAAATCACTTTAAACTTTCATTTGCTAGACGAAGGCACTTTAAGTTCCAAGTTTGAGTAGCATCATTGCTCGTGCAACATTGCAACAAACTTTTTCAAGACTATTAAGGTGAGGTTTATATTATGCAAATTCTAGTCGATTGATCCTGTCATTTTCTTATGTGTTGATTATGGTTGTGACTTGAGTGCATAAAAATATTTGCCAGGGACTGCAAATTCGTCCGGGGTCAAAAGTAGGCCCTTGAGATAGCCCACTGTTTAATTATGATTACTAGCACTATGTACGTTGTCAGGGATCGTAAATTGGTCCGGGGTCAAAAGTAGGCCCTTGGGATGGCCCACAGTACAACTTTGAAAATTTTTAAAGTTTAAAGAGTAGAGTTATGATTATGCTAGCATATTTGGTTTGACATGGATTAATTGACTTGCTCTACTGAGTATAATATTATTATTATGCTCACCCTAACTTTTCATTCTTCCAGGTTAAGGGGCCGGCTGTGGTCGAGGCGACGAGCATGGCCAACTAGAAGTTTTGACTAAATGATTATGTATTGCTCTTTTTACTAAATACCTTATCGGTATTTTATTTTAAATAATTACTTTTGTCGACAGCTATAAATATATATTTTAGGCATTATGTAATTGAAATGATCATCATGTTTCTGCACATATTCTTTCCTCATTAGTTTATCTATTTAAAAAAGAAAATTTGCTCGTTCAATTCAAAAATGAAAATGTGATTTTTAATAACATTCCAAACTTTAAGAAATTGGGGCGTTATAGTGTGGTATCAGAGCAAGATTTACCTTTTTGTAGACTTGCTAAAATTTCTCAATTTTATATAGTTGAAATATTTCACGAGATTTTCTGTCTGCTCTCGTAGCGCCACGCCGCGCTGATATTTTAAAAGAATTTTATTCATTGAAGTTAAAAGATTGTCTCTGGATTCAATGATTTATGATGTAACTTTATCTATGTGTATATAAATTTACTTACTTGAAAAGCATGAAAAACTTGATTTATTATTTTAGATGCTGTCTGAATGTTTTGGAAAGAAATATTGTATCTACATAATTTAAATCTTTTGTGATATTGTGATATATAATTGAGCATGTGATGCTAAGTTTTAAATTTTCAGAAATATTATTATTTTAGTCTTCAAAATTAAGCTACAAGATGTAGAAGAGAAACTAATAGACTTTGTATTTTCATAAATGATTCTGTCAAGCGAATTCTAAATTGAATGCATGTTTTGGCAGTTAGGAAATTGTACGTCTGGGACGACCACGAGCCCAGCCAACTTCGAGTGAGAATGGGAAGGCTGCCTTATTGCGCGACTAAGTTAATGCCATTCAAAGGCTCAACCGAAGCCAGGCCACTTCTACCCCACAAGATGCTTCTGACTCTCTCAACCCACTAAACCATGTGAACCAAAATAACAACAATAACACTGGTATGGTTATCGAGCAATTTCGCCAATGCAAACCGCCGTCTTTCAACGGTAGAACTGACGCCCTAGTTGCAGAAGAATGGCTTAGAGAGTTGGAGCGGGTCTTCAAACACATTGCCTACTCAGATGCTCATAAGATATCTTGCGCCGAGTTCATGCTGGTAGAGGACGCTAGCTACTGTGGGAATCTTACTTGCACACGAGAACTGGAGCGCAACAGTATGAGCTAACATGGGAAAGGGTTTTAATCAGGTTGAATTAATTAATTAGATTAATTAGTTGACATGTCCAGTTGGAGGCCCATCAAAGCCCAGTAGGATTAGGGTTAGATGCCCCGTATAACTATAAATAGATGTCATCTTGTATTTAAGGTTAAAAAAAGAGTCGATAAGGGAAAAATCCATATGACGAATTTTCACACGATATGATCGTGGATATTCTGTCAATTTCTTGCTAGCACATGAAATTGATAGAACCCTAAACCTACTCTTATAAATCCGCTTCGATACTATTCATTGTCATGGAGTTCCAAATCCATTCTTGTCGTGTGGATTACCGTTAGAGGCTGGACAATTGGACAGCTGTGGTGATGAGCATTATTCAAACGGTCAAATAGGATTTTCTCTTCACTGTGTTCATCAAGGAGGTATTTTTCTATCACTAATTCTTTTGAAGTGCAAGGTCGATTCTAGACATAGGAATTGGATGTTTATTTAATTTCCGCTGTACATATTTATTGTTCAATTCCTAACAGTAGTATCAGAAAATGCATTGTTACTCTTTAGGATTTGTTTAATACTATTGATGATTTACACAATAATTGTTATTATTGTATGTATCAATTTGATTTATATTATTGACAATTAAATCTGAATCTCATTCAGATTTCTAATGGTTAAAATATGAAATTAGATTTCATTACCTAAATCTATACTGATTTAAAGCATGAAAGGATCTCAAAAAAGAAAAAAAAGAATGAAGACGGTGATGCGCAGCAGTAAACCGCTAGAAATTGCTCTGGCGGCGGGAAGAAATTGCAGCGGCTTGGGAGCTGCAACTGCCAACACCGCAGCGGCAGTCCCCGATGCAGAAGCAAGAGCGAACAGTTTGTCGCTACTTCATAGTTGCGAGCTTCGCTGCTATTAATAGCAGCCTAGCGGTGCCACGACTCCTTGACAGCCGCGGCAGAGTCGCTGGAGGGCATTGCGTTAGAGGAGCCGTAAGCGCCACCCCGACGCTGGATCTGCCGCGGCTAGGGTTTAGAATCCTAGCCTGAACGGATGAACCATCACAGCCTGTTGGGGACGGGGGCTTGCTGTGCAATTTTAGAAATTGCACTGCTAGCCCCTAATGTTTCTGTTATGTACAGGGAGGTCCATGTAATTTCTAAAATTACATAAACAGTCCTCTAGGTTTTGGAACTTCACATATTGACCCTGAATTTTTGGAAATTTTAGAATCAGTCTTATATTTTTCAAATTTGACAAAATTAGTTTATGGGGTTTGGATTACAACTTAAAAGTTTTGTAAAATTTTAGAAAATTTTCAATTGAGTCAAAATTTAAATTTTGTGAAAAATTTGTTTTGCCAAAATTATTTATTTAGATAAAAGTTGAATTTTGACTTAATTTAAATTGTGATTTCAACCCTAAATCGTTCCAAAACTTATATCAAATTGTGACTTTGATATTAACAACAAAATAAAGAGTTATTTTGTGGTAATCCCCAATTGATAATATAGTTAATAAATACGATTAATTGATTGATTTTATTGATGCAAAATTACTTAATTAATTAGATTAATTATTTAATTTCGATTGGTCCGTTGCATCTTGTCTAAATTGGTTTAGACGATTATTATCAATACAAAATCTAGAAATTGTTATGTTAATGAATATGTGATATTAATTGTATGGATTTAGCACATTATTATAGACTTGAACCATATGATTGTTTGCAATAAACTAGTATAGGATACTAGCTATGGTTGTTCGGTTAATTTATTTTGCCTTTCCTGTTTGAGATATAACAAGACAACTAGTATATGATACAAGTTGGAAAAAGAAAAATTGGAGAATATTTGCATTTAACATTAGATGGTCGAATGCAATATCCCCTAAAATTAACCATTTAGTCTTCTTCATGGCTCAAGAAGATTGGGTAGAAGCAACCATAATAATCCGAGCTTATAAATTATGTACAGTTAATTACATATTGGATGTTATTGCTATATATGATTGAGATGAGATCGATCCCTTAATTAAAAAATTAAATTCATATTAAATGCTAACAGGTGCCTTCCACTGTTATAGTGAAAATCGAGAGTACATTACTAATGTCAGCTTGTTGAGTCATTCAAGGCTGTTCGTTCATGGACATGTTTTTCACTATGGAACATTTGATGTTTCAGAACAATGGGTCGGATTTAACTAAAATTTTATTTTTTGTTGAGTCACTCAAAGAAATAAAATTTTAGAGGTGTGTCAAGTAAAGTGTATAAGATATACGTAATAATTAATTGTCTACTTGATGATCAAGGAATCACATGGAGATGTGATAGGTAGTGTATCTACCTGAATGTTCTATTGGGATTTGTTGAGTTACTCAATGTTCTAATAAAGTAAACAGAATCCTAACCCACTAGAAATTCAATTGAATTTCAATAATTAATGTAGATGGAACATTAATTCAGTGGGAGCATAATTAATTTGATAAAAATCCATGTCAAATTAATTTCCTACATCAATTAATTTTGTTCTACCTTGTCATAATATATTTGAATAATGAGTACATTTATAAATTTAATTGGCATGTTAGATGTCAACAAAATTTTTCGGACCAAAATTATAGAACTGACATCATAACGAGAATTGTTCTCAAATAAGAAGAATGGATATGTCTTAAAACAGATTACGCGAATATTCCTACTGAGAAAGTTTTGCGAGAATAGTGTAAATTTACAAATATCATGAGATAATGAACATAATGGGTATATGTGATGCTTGCCACTATGAGTTATAAATGTTGCATGTGGGTATAAAGATTTACACTGTTATTATTCATCTCAAAGAATTGAATGATGAACTATACTAAGCAGTATAAACTCTAAATACTATTTAGAAGCACAATGAGGAAAATGAGCTAAGTATTGACTTAGTTCTATAATCATTGTCTAATAGCTCATCACAATTTTATTGTAAATTGAGATGTATGAATTAGATTAACATTATCCATTAATCTGTTTGATACACTAAAATTGTTAAACTTATCATCAATGTAATATAAGGGTAAGTATTAACCATTGAAACATTTAACAATATTTAAAAGTAATGTTGATGGAACTTTAAGAAAGATTCCAAACGGCCAGTTATTCAGTTAAAGTGTATAAAAACATATATATATCCAAAACCAATGATCTTTGTAGAGACAAAGAACATTAGAATATGAATTGTAATGCATATATAGTCACCATCTTTGAGAGAAATAAATCTTAAAGATTTTATTACAAGATGAGAGTGATAAGACTGCTCTTCAGCCATTTAAGTATCTGATAGTGGGCATTGATCCCATATTTTTCGGAATACGAATGAGACTGAAATACAGTATATCATACTCACTGGAAAAATAGGACCATAGTAGAAAATGGAGCAATAGTTGCTACATTTAAAACCTATTTTTATCGCTACCTTTTGTTTTATTTTGGGATAAGAATATTGATATTATAATTGGGTTTTTATGAAGAACATTAGTTCTTACTCATGTTTGGACATGAATAGTTATTCCATTGAGATTGAGAATAATGGTTATTCTTGATTGTGGAATCTATTAGATAAATAAGATTGATAATATCTAGATTCTAAATCCTAAAAGGTCTATTATTAGAATAGAAGACAAAAGAGGTATAACGGATAATCTGGATTATATCTAGTTCAAACATTAAAGACAAATAAGTTCTAATCCATATTTATGTATGTGGACAAAGTCTACAAATGTTAAGTGTAGCTTTTCTTACTTTGTCAAATTCAATTATGACTATATTAGATATGGTTCATGTACTTGATCAAGTTTATGCATGAAAGTTTTGAAATGTTCAAAAGTTTAAGCGGAAATGGAAAGCTACTTGGAAAGATATTCTAACACTTAGATATGAGGAATATTTATAGGTATAATTGATTATCTACAAAGAATGAGATTCTTTTGCAGTAAATTCCTATAAATACATAATTATATAATGGTGTATTTTAAGGGAAGTTGTACATATTAGATATGTTACAATTTGATATGCCAAACAGTTATTCCAAACTTGTTTTGAGATATGCAATAGAGATTGTATGTTACACACTATAGCATGTTCCATCTAAGTCGATTGACAAAACTCAAAGTTATTTTGGATAAGAACACTTTCATAACTGTATGAAATATTTCTTTCTGGATTATTCAACAGGAGTTGTTGGACACGATTTATACTCCACAATTGAGATGAATGTCATCTTATGTTGTATTCTTAGAGAAATTGTTTATTCTAAGAAAACAGTGGGAGTGATTCTTGAAGGGGTTCAAGAAACCACAAAAGAAATTAATCGACTAGATGTGCTAGTGGATATACTTTATTTGATTAGGTGCAAACTAGTAATAGGAATATGGTTCCTAAGAACACATCAGCTCCACGTAGACTGAGTAGGAGAATTCATCTACTTAAGGATATGATCCTATAGTTTTCAACATTAGATTGATAACTAAATGAGATAAACCTATAATTTACGCAGAATAAAAGTCAAAGTATTGACTTAGAAGGAATGTTTGACATTTATAATTCATTGTGTGCTCTATGACAACTAAAGTGTGGACTTCGATTGACTTGTCAGAATAGGTAAGACCTATATGTTGTAAATTGGTTTACAACCAAAAGGTTAACCTAGATGGCAATGCTTATGTTAAAAGGACAAGATTGGTAGTGGAGGTAAAAATCAAAGACAAAAGTTGACTTTGATAAAAATCATGTCTGTGTTAAATTTGAATTCTTTATGCTAATATCGCATATTTTGAGATTTGACAAATGGATGTCAAATTTGTATTCCTTTATGGGAATCTTAGTAAGGATATATATGATATAATCATAACATTTTGAATCCATAAAGTCAAATTAAATATTAATCAAACCTTAGATGAGCTTAAACTTTCATTTTAGTAATATAATCAAAGTGTTTGATTCTCTCAAAAATGAAAAGAAATAGTATGTATAAGAAGTTAGTGGGAGTTAGACCATGTTCATAATATTATATAGGGATACATATTATTGTAACACCATACCCCATATATAAATAAAAAAGCTAAAGTTTTCTCCGTTTAAGATTTGAGAAAGGTAGCATACATATTTGGGATGTAGATCTATAGAGGTAGATCTATAGAGATAAATCTAGAAGTATGCTTGACCTATCTAAATCCATGTATATAGATAAAATCTTAAAAAGCTTTTGCATGAAATAGTCCATGTGAGGACTCTGTCCCATAGGGATGTGATCACTTTATCAAAAGAAGCGTTATAGAACAGAGGTTGGGAAAGATTGCATGGACAGAATTTGTTATGTTATTACAACAGAATCTTTCTAGTATACAATGCTATGTACTGGACCGCATGTTTCACATGTTTTGAGGGTCAAAAGGGACTCTAGGAGAATTCTGTTGGGAAACATCTTATAATGGTAATGAACATTCTTAAATGCTTGAGAAACACTTGAAGATATGTTTTTGAATTATGGAGAAAAATATGAACAAAGAGTTTGTTCATTTATTGATGTTGGTTCTCAGTCCGAAAAGACTAAAGAATTATCCCAATCCGAAAAGTATTTACTCATAATAGTAGTGTGATCAACTGGAAAGAGTTTCATATAGATACAACTACTGATTCAAATATTAAGCCTTATACATAGCTATTTTGGAAGTAATAAATGAAGTGGTTTAGATCGTAAAGTTCATAACTGAACTTGAATTTGTTCCTAACATTGTTGATCCAATAGAGATTGTGATAACAATAGAGTCATCACACAAGCGAAGGAAACTTGGGTCTCATTGGCAATCTAAGTATGTATTGAGGCAATACGTCTCCTCAGAAGAGATGATGTAAAGAAATGAGAACAAATCCATCTAAATATATAAAAGATCTCATGACAATGTTGTTGTCATAACATGATGATCATGATAAATCTATATGTATTAGATACATTAGATGTTGAATCTGTTTGTATGGGATTTTGGTGTTGCAAACTTTGTTGGACATTGATATGGGTAAAAACCTATTAATTGTTGTACTCAAATGGCAGATCTATTATTGAGATAAAAGTTATCTTGTGAAATAATAGAGTTCATAGAATAAGATAATAGTAATTTATTAATTACAAATCGTTATGATTGCGAGATGTAAGTTATATACTTATTCTTAAATTATTCCTCTCAATATAATAATGAGATACGAATATATCATTATTGCGGATAGAATAGCATGTGTCACATTTCTTTCTTATAAAGAAAGTAACTGATCTCATGAGTTAGGATTAGGGCTGGGCATCTGATCCGGTAATCCGACGAACCCGACTCTACCGGCCCGAAACGAGACAAATCGGGTCGGGTTACTGTAGCAATCGGGTCGGCACGGGTTGGAGGTAGAGAGGACCCGACCGGGTCGGGTCGGGTTTCGGGTCGACTCGGTCCAACCCGGGTCAACCCGCTTAACCCGACTCAGTCAACCCGGTTATTTTTTTTTTTTTACCAATTTTTTTTTTCGTTTTAAGATCACAACATTTTCATTCTTTATTATTAGTTTGTTTTTCCTTTTACAATTTCACTCAAAACACTCAAAAATTCTCTCTCAACTGAAGTTCTTTGTTTAGTTTTATTAAACTTGAATCACATGGAAACGTGCCTAAAAAAATAAC
>CAVNYN010282369.1:0-17787 GCA_963692815.1 Nyctanthes arbor-tristis | reverse complement strand
GTCTATGTTTTAAATTTTAATCCATTAATTATATTAGATATTTAGATTTGATCTTTTGTTTAATTGTTTTAAGTTAGAGAATATAGATTTATTTTAGTTCTTTGATAATTTGTTGTTGAATGTCGTAGTCTTGTCAATTATGGAGAAATACTTCAAAAAAAGAAGTGTTCAAGGAAAGAGCGTTTTCCTTTGCTTAATTCTACCGGTTGCAACTGCTACAGTGGAAAGAGAGTTTTCTACAATGATTATTGTGAATGATAGGTTGCGCAATTGAATGGGTGACGAGTGGATGAATGATAGTTTTCTTATTTCTATAGAGAAAGATGTATTCTTGAACATAGATAATAAACTTATTGTAAAACGGGTTCAAGGTATGAAAACCCATAAAGGATAGTTGTAAAAATACATCATTTGTATTAGTGTTCATTGTCAAACTATTTTATGGTTTCTTGATTTCAAAATTCCGGACCACACTGACTTGAATTCCTGGCTCTGCCCTACTGGTGGTGCAGTGGTGCGATGGGTCGCTGGTGGTGCAGTGGAAGGGGAGTTACCTATCCTTGAGAGAGAAGTGAGAAATCGGAGGGGTGGTTTTGAGATTGGGAATTTGGGGGTTGGGTTGGGTGCATGGTTTTTTTTTTTTTTGGTTTTTAATTGTGGGTCCGGTCAGCATTTTGGGAGGGGGTTGGAAATTTGGGGCATCTTCATGCTTAGTCAACATGCTACGTTGGGCTATAGAAAAAGGGCCTCCCCTACACGTTTTTGCTTATTTGACATGTCTCAAAAAGTCATGTTCCGTTTTTGCCTATTGGGCATGTTAAAACGGAACCACCCGGCCCAAAAACCAGCACACACCATATAGCCCTGACAACCCAAAAAAGATCGGAAGAGCACTATAACACGCCATAACCTATGAACCCCTACCTATCGCCATTCGAAGTTGCCAATTAGCCACCAGGCACCATTACACAGATAGTCACATTCTGAAATCGCGACACCGTTCTAAGCTATCTCCGTTATAGAAACAACTGGAATTCATATTTGCAATGACGAGGATTCTACAGCTCATATTGAATTCCCAACAGAATCTTGAGCCTGTTTTCCTGGCTGTAAAGAACCATTCTTGCTCTTCTCAAGCAGATTTTTCCCTTTCTTCGAAAGGCTGTTTCTACAAGTTTTGGATACTGGCATAGCTCTTTTGTGCCTTGGAAGGTAATTATTCTGCTTCTTCGAGACTTTACCATTTGTTTGAAGGGTTTGGTTAGTCAATTATTATTCTTTGTCAGATGGTGACTAAGAGTTTCAGTTCTCAAACTTTCATTAAGTTGCAGTCAATTTTTGATTACCAATCTCCATAGAACTTCACCGAAATGAGATTCCTTTTAAGAAAAACCCCATCTTTACACCCTATTTTACTTCAAACCCCCAAAAGCTCGTTTCCTTTTCCAGTCCTTAAATCCTTCCAAGATCATCACGTATTACAGAGACTCTTTTTGACCCAATCATCAAAATTTCCCGACTATGAGATGCCTTCTGTTACATGGGGAGTAATCCAAGGCCGAAAGGAAAAGCTTGTATCCAGGGTCATTATTTACGATTATTTGAAAACCATAGGTATACTTACAGATGAATTAGTGGACTTCGAATTGCCTTCTACGGTTGAAGTAATGCGCAAGCGAGTTGAGTTTTTGCAGAAACTAGGACTCACCATTGATGACATTAATGAGTACCCACTAATGCTTGGTTGTAGTGTTTGGAAAAATATAATCCCTGTATTGGGATCATATTTTTCCGGAAAAGGTTGGGATCCCCAGAGCAAGGTTGGGTGAGGTTGTACAGTGCCTACATCGAAGTGTGGTGGTGGAGCTTGTACCGGTGGTTAAGTTTCTACGTGGGTTTGATGTTGAGAAGCAAGATATTGGGTATGTTTTATTGAAGCATCTAGAGCTATTAGGGTTTAACTTAGAGGGGACAATGAGTACTTCCGTTGCATATTTAGTTAGTATCAGGGTAAATCCCAGGGATATTGGACCTATGGTGACTCAGTATCCCTGTTTGTTGGGGATGAAGGTTGGGACAGTGATTAAGCCTCTGGTAGATTATTTGTCTCGGTGGGCTGGCCTAAGAAGATTTTGGAGAGGATGTTTGAGAAACGGACATATATTCTTGGTTATGATCTTGAAGAGACTGTGAAACCGAATGTTGATTGTTTGATGAGCTTTGGGATTACAAGGAAGTGCTTGCTTCTGTTATTGCATGGTATCCACAAATTCTTGGATTGCCTTTGAAGGCTAAATTGTCATCGCAACAATACTTTTTGAATTTGAAGCTGAAGATTGATCCTGATGGATTTGCACATGTTATTGAGAGGATGCCACAGATTGTTAGCCTTAACCAAAATGTGATTATGAAACCTGTGGACTTCCTTCTTGGTCAGGGTATTCTTGCTGATAATGTAGCAAAGATGGTTGTTAAGTGTCCCCAATTAATTTCTCTACAAGTTGGGCTCATGAAAAACAGTTATTAGTTATTACTATTTCAATAGTGATATGGGCAGGCAGTGGAAGAGCTTCTGGAATTCCCCGAATAATTTACTTATAGCTTTGAACTAAGAATAAAACCAAGGTACCAAAGCTTAAAAAGTAGAGGAATTAGATGTTCTTTAGCATGGTTTCTCAACTGTAGTGATATAAGATTTGAAGAGAGGGTGAAAGATGAATATATTGAGGCAGAGAGTGCTGGTCCAACATTTATAATGGGTGGCAAGTTAGAGCTTCCCAGAAGCAAGATTGTGTCAGAAGAGGAGGATGAGAGTGATGATGAAATGCGTTACAGACGCATTGTCTCCTTGTAGTAATTTTGTTTGTTAATTGTAATGACATCAATATGATATGGTTATAATATCTATATTTTCACCCTCTCAATTTTTGCTCTCCTATATGCTGTATCTGGGATTGTGAATTCCATTGTTTTCTTTTAATCTGGTCAGCACATAACTTGGTTCTATGGGTTTGTGTAATGCTTCACTTTGCTGCTTGGGTGAGTCGACTTAAGTTTTTTGTCTTTAACTTGTGTTTGATTCTCATTCTGATTTTCTTATTGGAACACAACTATTTCATTATAACCACACATTTTAAACACTCTTTAGATCTTCACCGCTCATTCAAATATAATGATAAACAAATATCCCTTTGATTGCGAGCATTAGCATGTTTAACTTACTCTTTTTTTTTTTTTCTTTTTTGCATTTTCACTATATCTATGTTGTTTGTCCTTGAAGCTGTGGTTGGTCAAGATAATTTTTTTATTCAATAATTCAAAACGTGCAACGACAATTGCTTCTGAATGATTGGAATGCGATACAGTTAGATTCCATATCTTTGGTTCAATTACACATATAACTTAATTAGGAGGTGTTTGATTCTCTTTATGAAAACACATTATAATCCCACCGACCATTGATTTGACAAGTGCTCATTTCTAACCACAAATTTCAGACTTTTATTAAATCTACACCACTCATTTCATATCTTTATAATTTCTCATTATAATTCAATTTGAATAAATAGATTCAAACATCCACTTACATTGCTTGTCTAGATAACAATGTTATGATAAGCCTCTCTTTTAGTTGAACCATTTAACTTCTTTTTCTTAGGTCCAGGATGAACCAACATGTACATTGCTTCTAAAGCACGCAGTTTGTTGTTTTTTCCACTGTCCATTCATGGTTTGAGATATTCTTTTCCCCAGTAGTCTTCCATGATTTGCTTCTGTATGCCATTTTATTTTTATTTATAATAACACTAGTTTTTATCGTTAAAGAAAATCTCCTTTCAATATCTTCATAATTGTTTAATGTGGTTTTGGATTTATGTATTTGGGATTCATATGATTCACCTAACCTCTTTTCTACGTTATTAGTGGAATTGGTTTAGTCATCTATCTGGCGCCAATGGATGGCCTAGTTCAAAAGTTAGGAAAAGCAGTTAAAAAAGCTGCAAGAAACTGAGGGTCAAACTGGTGGTACACTCCTCTCATGGCAGCTGCTTCCCGCGCCATCACTGAGTGTATCCCATTGGTTGATTTCATTCTTGAAGTTTGTGATGCCAGGGTAAAACTGCAAGCACTTGTACAAATTGCGTTTCCATGGATACATACATGTTTATTGCATTCCAATTGCTTCTACAAATTCCTTACTGGGTCTGCTTTACTTGCCTTGGGACATTCTTGTTTCTGATTTATGATATTAGATTTCGGTATTTTTCTTGGTGAATTGCTGCCGGTAATTTATAAAGCACACTGTAAGAGTAGTTCTGGTTGAAAATAAAATGAATTAGATAATAAGAAGAGAGCTGCATTTGTGTTCTTAAAAGTCTTCTACATTTCGTATTTTGTAATTTGGACGGGTCAGTAATAACTAACTTTTTTCTTTTTTCTTTTTTCTTCTTAGATACCATTATCATCAGAATGTGGGCAACTGAGAAATATCTCACCTTCATTGAGGCGCATCATAATGCTAAACAAGACTGACCTTGCAAATCACTCACAGATAAAGGTGATCTTGTGTTATCTCCTCTTTGATCTTTGTGATTGTCTCAAATTACAACATTATTAGTTGGGTACTCGGGTTTTACATCTGAAATATCAAGTTTTACCCTTTTCTGTTGTAAGCATGAATTGTTTGGTAACATCATCTTACTCTCTTTTGAGTTTTTACCACTTTAAATTTCCTCGAAATAACAATAGCACTACACATTCATGAAAATTCAATTTATTTTCATCAAACTAACAAATGAGTTTCCATCCGTTTTCTTTTCTCTTTCTTTCCTTTTTAGCTGTCTATTCCTGGCTTATTAAATTACATCAATCTCACTTCCTATGACTGTATATGCTTCTTGAATATATATTCATCTTTCGGTTTTGGAAAATGATAAAGGTGTTCAAAGAACTATCCTAACATTGTAAGCCACCTGTAGTGAAGCATAAGATGGTTGTATTTTTACGAGATCTCTGTACAAGATTGGAAGTGTTAACTTGCTGTCTAGCAATACTTGGTAGAATCCTGTTCAAATGCAACTAAAAAGTTCATCTATATAGGGTGGAAAAATGTATTCAATACATGCTTCCAGAAAACAAACTATGACTTGTGGCTTGCACAGTTCTTAAAAGAATTAGTAGCTCGGGTATCAATACTATCTAAGGTATTATAATACTCAAATAGTGCAAATTATAATAGTGCATATGCGGAGATCTTTATATTTTCCTTCTTAGATTGTGCCTGAGTTCTTAGGCCATGTTAACCTTTCATATGGTTGTATATATACTAAGAAGGGCCTTATATTTCTTCTTGGTCAGGATTGGATAAAATTTTTCGAGGAAAGTAAATTTGTTGCATTTGGAGTCAATTCCCATAATAAAGATAATATTAACGAGGTATGCGCTGGAAGTTTTTGGATGCACAATTCAATCCCCTTTTATTAGAGTTTGCAGTTTCATTGAGAGTGCAGTACTTTCAGGTTGATTTGATTGAAGCTATCATCAGTGTGAAGAATGGATTTATTTTGATGCATGCGATAAATTCTTTTTACAATGTTATTAATTCAATTGTGAGGCTTCTCATCCCGCTAGTGTGCCCTTTATGGATACATGTTTGTATGTTCAAATGGCATTATTGTTGTATGGACATGCAAACTGTATGCTGACTTATTATGGTTAGAAATTGACGGTGACCCTTAAAAATGATGGCTGGTTCTGAAGCTAGGTTTCTGAATTTTCTTTGACTTGATATTGTGCTTTATGAAGCTTACATCTAAGCAGCAACAGTAGTTATCCTGATATTTAGAATCAGTAACTTTTTGGTGATTGACTCTATGATCGTAGCTGCGTTCTGTATTAATATTAACACCTTGCAGTTCCTGAACTTTCTACAAGCTAGAGCCAGGGATTTGAAGAAGATAGATGCTTCCTCTTATACCATAACATTAATACTAGTTGGCATTCCTAACGTTGGCAAGTCTGCATTAGCCAATGCTTTGCATCAAGTCGGAAGGATTGGTGCTGTAGGTGCTCAAACTCCACCTTTTTTTCCTTTTTTCGTGTGCATTCTTGCATTTTACTGTTATTGCTCTATGTCTTTCTCCATTTACCGGGCTAGTTTCCATGCTGCTTCTCATATCATGCTGTCTTCATTACTTTGCAGAGAAAGGGAAGTTAAAGCATGCTGTCATTAGTCCCCGGCCAGGGGAGACCAAAAGTATTTCAAGCTTCAAGGTCTGAAATTCTTCCCTAAATTTTTCACGAAATTCGTGAAGGCCCGTGCATTCATTTGAAGACTTTTTGATATATCAAAAGCAATGAGCTGGATGTTTATGATTAATAATAATGAGTCAGATCTTATTCCTGCTGCCAGCTTCTACTTGCCTTTGTCTTCTGTTTTTGGATTTCGAAAACAAGTTGAAGAAAATTAGGATATTCCTTCATTTACTATTTCTTTTTCAAGTGCCTTGATACCACTTTCCAGTGTTGACAGCTGCCACTATTTTCAATTTCAGGTAGCTAGCCATCCTAATATCTATGTCTTGGACACCCCGGGTGTTTTGCCTCCTGAGTTGACTGATGACAGGATATCCTTCAACCTAGCTTTAACAGGTTCCTACTTACTCCTTTTCTTTCTACTTAATGTACTAAAGAGTTATCGAGTTTTCCGTTTCAAGAGAATATAATATAGAAACAAGCGGAGACATGGACAAACACATGCATGCCTGGGGAAGGACTAGGACTGTATGAAGAAACAGCGTAAATATATTCCATCAACGTGTTTCAGATTTTCTTTTGTCAAATACAGGTGCTATCTCAAATCATGTGGTTGGAGAAGTAGAACTTGCTCATTATTTTCTTTATATGCTCAACTTGGGTGATGAGTACAAGAAATAGGGAAAGTTTTCTGTCACGGGAAATGGTCAAGCATCAAATAATCAAGGAGGTAGTACTCTTGTCAGTTCCGAGTTAGGCAAAAGACGAGAAAGGCAATATCCAACAGATCACACTCAGTTATAAGAGAAATATTTCAGTTTTTTCACGGAACGTGGATATTTCTACTTGCTCGCTCAACATCATAAACAATGTTAATCTAGTTGTCATTTATGACATTTGATGCAGGATTTCATTGTCAACAGTGTTTGACAAAGCATTTTTCAGGAACTTTCATCTTTTGCTGGCAGTGTAGAAAACGAGAAAGATCTTACACGCCTCACGAAAGTTGAGTTCAGAGTTTTGCAAAGAGCTTTTCATCTTCCAGCAGAACCAAATGAAGAGAATCGAAATAGAGTTGCTAGTAAATTGCTTAATCTTTATCGTATAGGAAGGCTTGGCCATTATACTTTAGATCCTGTTACCGAGAATGTTAGGTGCAATTCCAGTGAAATGATACAGGCCAAACTATGAAAATATTTCCTTTCACCAGGAGCCTAAAAGGGGTTGATTTCACACATAGTCCCCAATCTTTGCACTTTCTATTAGATGGGTATACATCCAACCTTTTTTTTTTTTCAATGCAATAGTTTCTAACTTTTCGTAAATTCAGTCTCTTATGATATTTTTGTTTATATTAAAAAAAATCTAAAAATAGTAAAAAAAATAAAAAAATAAAAAGGAAAATAAAAATTTTCCCACGCACCTAACTAGCTACCCATTCTACTCATATATGCAACTTGATCGGAAATGATAAATATTTATAACATTTTTCATTTTTGGGGAAGCTCTCATTTTTCTTGCCATTTATGACAGCAATGGAAGGAACAAGATGCAAAATGTGGCTTTTCTTTTTTACTGTCGGAAATGACTATAGGAATTTGTTCTTTGCGGTTGAGTTGAAGGCCTGATGGGTAATTAGATAAGTAGGGTGAAAAGAAATCATTTTCTTTTTTCCTTTTTTTGTTATTTTTTATTTTTTAATTCTTTTTGCTTTTATTTAGAAAGTAAGTATTATTAAAGGAAAAAGGAGTAAGGGTTGTAATTGTCAATTTTATAGGAGTATGGATCTTATGTGGGAATTAACCGGTGTAATTGTCAATTTTAAAAGATTAGGACTTTATGTGTAGATTTATAAAAGGTTGGGGACATATGGTGTTAACAAAGAGCTGGGGACCCATCCAATACAATGAGCAAAGGTTGAGGACCTAACCAATACAATGAGCAAAGGCTGGGGACCATATGTGAGATTTATGCCTCCTAGCCCACCAAAAATAAAAAAATAAAAAAATTCTACGACCCCGGGGGCAGGCACTTTCTCTCTCTGACGGAGTTGTGGTAGCAGTTTGAGAAGTAAATTTTCCTTACTTTCTAATTTTGAGCTTTACCTAATCACTATTATATAAAAGGAGGAATGAGTGTAAAACATTCATTTTCCCCTTCTATCTCTACTATTTTCTTCAATTTCCAAAAATGCAATTAGTTATTTATTATCATCAATGTTTTACACACACTCACACACATGCACACACAATCATGATGTTGCATGGTTGTTTTAACATTATTCTTAATTTTTTTGTTATTTGTTTCTTAATTTTTGTTTATCATTTTTTCATAACTTTTGTTTATCAATTTTATTCTTACCATATGATTTTTATAAAACATTCTAACATATTGGCCAATACAAATTAATGGTGAATTCGAATTAAATGGAAGTCATACATATTTTATCTAAGTACAATTATTATAACCTAATAAAAATATTTATTAATCAATTACATTTTTGTGCATATTCCTTGGATCTAATTTTATTTTGTTTATAACATGTTATTCTTTCAATGTTTTATTAAATATATATTTAGATAAAATTGAAAATCTAAAAACAACGTGCAATGCACGTTGGTTACAACTAGTTCTATGGAAAACGAGCTACCCAATGTTGCTACCCGGCAACAATGGACATAGCAAAAACTGGCCACAATGTGGTGTCCCCCCACCCCAAAAAGGGGCCGAAATTTTCTTATATTATTATATTGGCATCGAAAGACTTTTTGCTTGGTGTGAACTACATTTTCTATTCCAAATATAGAGCATAATTCTTAGATAGAAATTGTGTAAGTATGTAAATAATTAAAAGATTAACTATAAAAGTATTATTACTAAATTTTGAGAACATATAATTGTAGTAATAAACAAAAGTAAGGACTTCATTGTAATTAAAATGTTGCACTGAACAAACAAAATATATGTATTGTAAATATAATTAGTCTTTATTTAAAACCACAAGATATTTTTGCTTAATCTACCATTGATGGAATATATTATTACTCAATTTCGGTTTCAAGTGGGGCAAAAAAAAAAAAATCTTTTTACTCAATTCCACAGTGCATTAAACTTATAAATATCACTAAAAATGCAACTTGCTTTTGTCTTTATTTATTTATATAAACAAATAAAAAATAAATGTAATGTGATTATAGAAAGTTACTTACTGAGAGTTTGTGCATTCTAGGATTCTTGCTTTTCTTTCTTGAAACTATTTACTTACATTTTGTTTTAAGGAAAAGGAAAAGGTAAAATTCTTTAAGAATTAAATGAAAAAAAAGTTCCAGTTATTTGGTAGTGATTAGCTAAAAAATCGTCCCCCCATTAAAAAAAGGGTAAAAATTGGTCAATTGGGATCTAAAATGATATAAAAAGGAAGTATTGGGCACGTTGGTGGTAGAAGGATTAGGTGATGGACCAACATATATTTTAAGTGTTGTAAGGTCTGACCTTACTCTGTTTTCACGTGAATGACATAAATCTTTCAAAGATAAGTATAAACTATTTACTAATCATCAAAGTGACTCTGAGATTAATTAAATAAATGAAATAAAATTCAGGATTCTTTGACCATCACATCACAGTATCCTTATTATCTATATTTAAATATATCTATTTTAGTCTTAATAATAAATTTACGTTATTGTAAAGTATTGAATTTAAGAGGACTAAAGGCTTAGCCCGTGAATAAGGGCTTAACTTCTTACCGTGAGGTTTCGGGTTCGAGTCCTACCATCCCCTCCCTTCCATCCCCTTGTAATAAAAAAAAATGGTATTTTATTCAACTAAATATTAATATTTATTTCACTCCTATGTAGCAAATGGTCCAATGGTTTGTTCCTATGCAATCAACCTCTAATTAACATCAACGTCTATGTACTTATCTTGTCATTAATTAATAAATATTAATGGATGAATACTTGAACATTATCCTTTAAATTCCGCTTTAAATGATGTCATTAGTTAACTATACCCTTATAATAATGTTGGAAAAACTTGTAATTTATTCAGATTTTTTGGAAGTTATCTTCTTATTCATCAATGTTGTCTAACTTAAAACTTTTTCCAATTGACTTACAATAAATAGAGCTCAAACTTTTGATAAAGTCGGAGTATTTAATGGTTTTATTATATACTTTGATTGACATATTCATGCTTTGAAATTTCCTACTTTGAACATGCGTGGCTTTGCTATTTACCTTTTTTTTTTTAAATACAATTACAATTTACATTTTAATAGTACAAATGTGCATAGATATAAGTCCTACAACGCAAAAAAAAAATTATAATAAGCAAAACAAATTCCATATATAGAGAGTCAAACTTGGGATCTCTAGACCTCAAGGCATCAGCTAAACCCCTAACTAAAGAGGTTACGCGTCATCGGCCTTCCTTGTTTACTTTTGTTTTCAATATTATATATTCATCTACTAAGACTCGCCCATCTGTTAAGTGTGACATTGCCATATCCACGTGTGCTACTAATACAACACTATTGATGTGTTAATGTGACAAGTAATTCCATATTGTTACTTGAAATTAAAAGATTTATTATGAAACTATTTACTACAAATAATGTGCTTTTAATGACCAAAACTTTTGTCTTGAGGATCTACTCAGTGACCCTTTTCAACAACCAATAAATGACTCTTCACTACCAAAACGAAAATACACTCCATCATTAAAAATAAAATTTCTTCTCTTGATTGTCAAGGGAACTAACTCAAGTTTGTCCATGATGTCATTTATGGATTCTCCCAAGATATAGATAAATCATGAAACTAACAAAAGGAAGAAATTATCTAAGTAATAGAGATTCTTATCAATTTCCATCAGAACAAAACAGAAAAAAAAAATTGAATAAATAAAGTTTGTTATCGATTTGCTTATTGATTTGGAAGGATATAGTGTCAATAATTAAATTTATTTGAATGTTGTGTCCTTTAAAATTAAATTGCCTGTTTGCGTACATGGAAGAGCTCATTCTTTTAAACAATAATGTCATCAGAACCTGAACAATTCTATTCTCTCTCTCTCTCTTTTTTTTTTTAATTGGATTGGACAATTCTATTCGAGTTGCAGGTAATATTAATAATTTTCAAAAATTAATTTCACTTGTATAAGAATAAATTTGTAGTAATTCTCAAAGATTGACAAGTTACTGGAAGACATTGATATCCCAATTTTTCAAACCCCTTTTTAATTATAAAATGAAAACTCCAAGAAAATTTTAAACAAAAAAAAAAAAAATCGCCCAATTGTTGTTGATTTTTGGGTAATCTATCTCGATCAACTCTCATCACAATTTATTTAAAAATTAAAATTAAAAAAAAATGAAAGAGAGGGGCAGATCAACAGTATCCATGTGTTTTCAAACAATAAAGTGTGACCAATCGCAGTTGTCGCCGGAGTTCTTATGTAAAAACTACTTTTAATTTCTGACTATTTACACTAATGTCGTGTGCTGACGTTAAATAAACAGTTCTCTATTGTCTTAAAGTCAACCCCCTTAGTGGAGACTTTAGTTTGGTCCCTTAAGTTTCTCCGTAAATGTATGATGGTCCTTGTTTTTTGGTTTTATTCTAATTTACCCTCTCTGGTTTTAACTTGAGGGAATGGGGATTTCATTCCTTGCATGATTTATTCAAAAAACTCTCACAGGGGTGAACAACTTATCCTGCTCTCATATGCTCATGTGGATGCCACATGGGTTAAAAATGACCCCAAATATATAGGGACAGGATAAACTGTCCCCATAAGAGTAAGAGAAAATTTATTAATATATTAATCTTATATGGTATAAAGTAATATTATTTAATACTATTAGAGACAATATATACGGGTTGTTACATCATATATATAATGGAAATCAAAATAGCAAAAAATAAAATTATTCTATATATAATTTATTTTAGCTACCATAATTTTAAGATCAGTTGATTTATTGTAGCATTCTTTGCCATGTTTGATGCGTGGTAAAAATGTAAAATAAATTAGTGGAAGTAGCTTTGGAACAACACTAAAGTATTTCCAAGTCCATCATTTTAAAGCAATCATAATTATATCGTCGGAATAGCACGAACAACATTTGATTATATCCAAATGTCTTCGTTTTCAATGGAAAAGGGAATTCATGTTGGGTTTGTTGCCAAAAATAATCCAAAGTTGAAAAAGAAAAGGAAAGGTAAAGAAGAAGAATTCTATGAGGAAAAGGAATCCAAATTATAGAAGGATTGTCTTGTCTTTCAAGGAAACGAAGCCTATAAATAGAGATGTTTTCTTCTTCTTTTATACACAAGTGGTACAAGTGATTTGAGAGAAAAATTAGTGAGTCTAGCACCTTGAAGAGTTTTCTTGTAACTCTTTGTGGTTTGTTCAAAGGGTAGAAAATTAGGTGTGGTAAAACTCGGGACGCCACTTGGGTCGGGTCAGAGAGTCTTGGGAAGAAAAATAGTAGTTTAGCGTCTTGGGATTTCTTGTGTTGTTTGTTGGTTGGGCAAATGGTAGAAATTGATAGATGCGGTAAAGCTTGTTATATTTTTCTTGTTGTACTTAGGGATGAGTTTTGGCGAGTGAAAATTCTGTATGGTTGTAGCTACTTTAATCATATAGTGGAAAGCTTTGACAGTTCGTTAAATTCGTCTTCGTCTTTTATTTTTCTTGTCTCAATTAAATTCCTTGATCAACGGTCATGCGGGCGTAATTGGGGAATTTACCTTAATTCCCAACAATTCAAACATGTGGAATTAACTAAAGATTAATTTTCATAAAACCCTTCTTCTCCAAGTGAAGGTAATAAAACAAAGGATGCTTAATAGAATACGATAAAACTTTTCGGACCATGTCGCAATCTAGCCACAAGATTGGGGACTAAAAGGAAAGTTCGTGCAGCGAGGGCAAGCTATCGATATTCAAAATTATCAGACTTTCCAATAGTTTCCTTGTCCCTTCCACGTTTACACAGCTTGCAATATTGTCAGTTTTGACTTTGATTAATTCCAATGTCCCATTTCTTACGCAAATTACATAATACATATGAAGCCCCTTATAAAGTTTTCAGTCAGCTTTTTCAATGGAAATGGAGAAAGTTCCATCCATGGATAATTTCCCTCAAGATTTTAGATGCCCCATTTCCATGGAGCTCATGAAAGATCCTGTAACGATTTCCACCGGCGTCACATACGACAGAAAAAATATCGAACGATGGTTTTGTACCTACAAGAAGAAAATATGTCCTGCCACTATGCAACGTATCGAAATTTTTGATATGACTCCGAATCATACCCTCAAGAGGCTGATTCTTGCATGGAAGAGTTCACATTCTGGGAAGAAAGAAAAATCACGCAGCACTAGTTCGACCAAACACGACGAATTGATGGCACTTCTTGGAACGATGGAGTCGACCCCTTTTAAGGTGAGCTGTTTGAAAAAGATCAAATCCATTCTTGAAATGGGAGATGAGATGAAGGACGATTTCAAGAGATCAGGAGGTGTGGAGGCACTTGTTAGGATAATTGTGCAAGTTTTGGTTGAAACCTCGGATTTCTTAGCGTTTCGAGCTTGTGAAGAGGCTCTAGGGGTCTTGCAAATTCTGCCATTTTCAGAGGATGATGATGATGATGATGATGAATCAACCCAGTTGCTGATGAAGCCGGAATGCATGAAATCTATGGCTATGATGCTTCAAAGAGGAAGCGCTGAGGCTCGGTTTTGTACCATTTTGATATTTCAGAAGATGGCTAAAGCTGATTACCATTGGAATTATGTTGCTCAAGAACAAGGGATAGAATTCTTCAAGTCCTTGTTAGAGATTATATCAGATGAAATCTGCACAAAGGCAAGTTCTTGTGCACTCCAAGTGCTCATCGGAATTTTGGAGGCCTCCAAGAAAAGCCGATTAAAAGCCATTGAAGCTGGAGCAATCTGCACTCTGATTGAGCTTCTTCCAGACTCCAACAGATCAAAATGTGAGAAAATCATGCAATTAATCAAACTCTTATGTGAATCTGCTGAAGGGAGGCTGGCTTTCATTGAACATGAACTGGGAATTCCAGCGATATCCAAGAGACTACTGAATGTCTCAGATGCCGCAACGAAGATTGGGGTAAAAATTGTATGGTTGCTCTGTAATTTTCATTCAACAGAGAGGGTTTTGGAGGAAATGCTGGTTTGTGGGACGGTGAAGAGGCTGGGGGCGCTTTTGCATATTAGTGGGCGGTCGACCACCAAGGATAGGGTGGTGAAGATTTTCAAGTTGCACGGCGGACGGTGGCACCGCTACCCGTGCTTTCCAAGTGAATTGAGGGATTAATTGGGATTGCAAAATGGATCTTGCTAAAAGGAAGATATTAAAGATAATTGATCAAGATTAATGAATTATTATACGAAAGTAATTTTGTTTTGGCATACAAAATTGTAATATATAATATATATATTTATGATCACCATATCATGTGTATAAAGCAAATTCTTTGAAAATCAATACTCAAAAAGAAATTATTGTATATATATTTGATTGTTATCTCTTTCTTTCTGCCTTCCATCATGATGGTGTGGTTTCTGCCGAAAGATTGGTGGTTACAAGCTATATTTTGAGGATTAATTAGGAGGTTTTATAAATTCAAAACTTAAAACGAAATAAAATTAAGCACAATAACACGAAAATTTATATATGTGGCTTGGTCTCAATGTGATCAGACTACCTTGTGTTATAATTAGAGGCCGCAATTATTTTGTTAACATCAGTTATGTAATTTAATGTAATAATTAAAAACATATTGTCATCTGTACATCTATTCATCTATCACTCTATGAAATTCTTGATCATTGTCTTCTTTCTTAAAACTTTGCAAGCGGTTTCATCATAAAAACAACATTCTTTACCACATGTTCGTGCATTAATAATGACAAATTGAACTGCATCTCATTTTAACTTATTATTATTTTTGAAATATATATACACACACTCGTTCTTATCTTTGACTAGCAAACAATTTCAAACCAAAAATAGAAAACTAATATAAATAATAAATGAATGCATGTTGTGACTTTGGGGAGAGAGGCTGGCAGTTGCAGTTAATAAGTTGGAAAACTTTGAGGTCTCCTTCTCCATTTATGAATATGACTCTGCTCTATATGTCCCCAAGTCTTGGGGAACATGAGACTCGAGAATTTTCGATGACAAAGTTTCTTTCATGGAAATTGCTACTACTTCGCATCACTCACTTTCCTCGATAAGAATAGTGCAAACCACAACTTGTATATATTTATTACTCCATATTCTCTAACAAGATAGGATTATGACAAAATTTTGGTAATTCTATATATTCATGCTTCGATCTAATTTAAAACAAACCAGCAGTACTAGATAGTAATTGAATAGAAGGTTGAGTTCTACATATATATATGAATTCGAAATACAAACTGCATTCTTAGTATTATACTAAAACTTAATTGGAAGCAGTTCATATGCCTTTATAAATCTTACCAAATTAGTGAACATGATGGTGTTAATTAGGAGCAATGGCAACATGTTAGGACAACATCCAATCTAGATATTTCATATTTGTCACCTATCCAACTTAACATGATTAAAAAAAAAAAAAAAGAAAGAAAAGAAAAAAGGAAAACGTGAAATATCGGTATATTGTAATTGAATCAATAAGTATGTACATGAATTTTTAGGTGAGAGACATCATGTTTTCGTGGTTTTCTAAGAATCTCAATATACTCAGTTAAATGAATTATTTCTTGTCATTTTTCAGGCATTTAAACGGTATGTTTTCGCTTACAATAAAGTAACTTCTAGACTTTGAAATCGAACCAAGATTTAATAGTCCCAAGTCAATACCCACACTATTAAAGCTTGACAAAGTCCAGATTGCGATGACTAAATTAATCAGATATATCAACTTAATTAAAACTAAGAAGAGTTAGTACAAAATTCCTTTCGAAAAAAGAAAATTTATTATGAAATTAAAATAAAAAATCCAATTTTTTCCCCATAGTTCAACTCCTGGGCTTACAATATCCTGGGACGAGAAATGCACGAGTGTGAAAAAGAAACTAATAAGATCTTTCTATGCAAATTACATCCTGTATTTTCACGACCAATACATTTTAAAAGATCTTATTAGCCAAGGGTCGGATATCTTTATTCCTTTTTTTTTTTTTCCTACAGTGATAAAATAATAAAATTTATTATGTTATGTCAAATTTTATGTATAAAGGCTTAGGGTAAATTTTTTAGACATAATTATGTCTACAGAGTGTTAACTTAAACAGTTAATTAGACTGAATCAGATCGCACGGTCAATTTAATGACAGTGGTGGATTAAACAGGTATGTTAAATTCTATTTTTAACAATCTAAAAAATAATAATAAAAGTTTAGTGCATATATATGCACCTCAAATGAATAATAATAACATACATCTATATTATTGTTAGTCCACTCCAAAATACTATTTCGTGTCTCACTACAATTTATCACATCAAAGGAAATTGCTTCAAAGTTTCTTCTCATGTTCACATCTTCCATTTCATAAAAGCTAGTGTAATGTGCGTACGTTGCATGTAAATTGGCCGTTATTACAACTTTAATTATTATGTAACCTAGGAACTTCCGAGAGCTTACCCCAAAAGAGCATTTATGAGGATTGAGCTTCATCTTGTAGGATCTCAAAATATGAATATTGTACATTTCCACCAAGTGTCTTATGTGATTTGGGGCATGAGCGCTTTTAACTACCACTCATCAACATACACTTCCATGATTTTGCCTAGTTGCAAAGCAAACATTTTGCTAAACCAGTCTCGAATTTTCTTGACCGAAGGGCATCATCCGATAGCAATATACGCTTTGAGCTATAATAAAGGAAGTGTGCTCCTCTTTGCCTCATACATTGGGATCTGGTTGTACGGGTTGGCTATCTACTTTGGGTATTTGGACTCGTGGATGAAATAGTTGACGATCGAGGAGCTTCACAACCTTTTTCACCTGTGCCTCGTATCTCTCATAGTTGAGGCGCCTCAGTTTTTTCCTCATAGGTTTCGCTTCTGGGTCAATGTTCAACTTGTGGCAAGCTAATTCTGGTGGTATAATTTCGAAACATCCACACCGATATAAAGTTTGACTTTCGGTCGATTCTCATCCACAGGAATAAGCACTAGGACTTCCATTTGTTTTTAATTCTAAATTACAATAGGTTAGTTATATTAATACCATACTTTCTTTTTTTTTTTGTACTTAAAAAAAAATACATACTTATTTTTTTCAACAACCACACCAATTCTAATAATAATGTTGCATACCATACCATACACTTAATAATGTTGCATAACATTAACTTTTAATAATAATGTTGCATCACATTTTTTTTAAATATTCATTAATAACTAGTGTATACATCTTGTATTTCATATAGCTTTCCGTACAAAAAATTTAGTTAAGAAAGTTACTAACATATATATGTCTCAGAGAGAGAGAGAG
>CAVNYN010282367.1:0-17618 GCA_963692815.1 Nyctanthes arbor-tristis | reverse complement strand
CTCTTTCGTAGATAATCCGCCGATAGATATATGAGCATCAAGCCGAAGAGTGGAAGGTGTCCCCTGACCAAAGTAAGATAACGCATGTGGTCGAGACGGATATTTAGGCATATTATGAAGAAGCTCTGTTGTTACTCATGTATTTGGGAACAACATACGAATTCGATATCTTTTGCACATACACTCTTGTCCATCTCCACCATGACAAGATTTGGAAAGACAAGCCCATGTTTTTGGTCTAATCCTAATGTTACACTAGCCTAGTTAAAGAAGTAAAGATGGTAGAATAAATGTATGGATATATATAAAAATAATGAAAGGACATAGCATATAATGTAATGATGTAAGGGAAAATTTTGTCTTAGATTGAGGGTCTCATTTTCCATGTAGAGACTCCCCTATCCTTTGATCGGCTAGTAAATCAATAAAATGGTTTTTATGCAATTGATTGTGTATAATTACTTTTATATCCAATCTTGACAAGCATACTTTTGTATTATATACTTTAGACAAGCAAAACCATTTATGAGTCCTACCATCAAATTAGTTTAAGTAGCTCTCACCAAACAAGAGAATTTAGTAAGCCATTCTTTTAGTATAATTCTAAGTAAAGTAGAAAAAATTTAAAAGAGATATCAAAGCAAGTTTCATTGAAATTGCATGTCTCGTCCCTTGTTAGTATTTTATCTAGTTCTTTTAATAAATTAATAGCTTCCGCTATCATAACAAGTAACATCTTGACAATATACGGTGAAATAATGGGGGGGGGTGACTTATGCTGCCATTTCCAGCAGTCAAAGTGGTTGTCGGTAGGGGGTTGGGTTGGGTTGGGTTGAGTTGGTTGGGGGTTTTTTTTAATCTTTTTTTTTATTTTTATATTTTTTTAATTTTTATATATAAATTTTTTAAATTTAAGTGCTAAGGGTATAATGTAATTTCTTTAACCATTTAACAGAATTTTGGATCAATTACGTTAATAGGGACCTTTTGCGTGTATTTATGAAAGGTTGATGACCCAGCGCATTAAAAAAAGGTTAGGAATCTATGCGATTCTAACTCTAAAGGTTGGGAACGATATGTGAAATTAACCCTATCTACAATTAATTAAATTGAATTTATTGTTTAATGTCATTCAATAATAATCATTATCACATTGTTGATAAATAATACTTCTCTTTACAAAACCATATGAATTAAATGAGAAATAATTGCTTCAAGTTGAATCCCGAAAACTTAAATGAATTGTAGATCAATTGGTATCCCACATTTATTGTACACTGTGATTAACGAATAGTTTTCAGAAGTTTTGTTGTAAAACCTCTCATCTCATGTGATGTGTATTGGTGCAAAAATGAAGTGGGATGTTTTGTTGTAAAATCTCGAGGAAGTCTTTGAAAGTTTTGTGTGATTAATAAATAAGAACTACAACTGAAATTTGTGTGATAAACAAATAAGAACTACAATTGAACTTTGCGTGAAAAATGAGGGTACTATATATGTGTTTACCAAAAATTTTTACAAATTATAAGCCGTTTTGATTATAGGTATAGGGAGAAATCAAATGCCATTTGTAAATACTTTACTTAAATGCACTTAACCTTATCTTTGTTGAAAGAATAATATTATTCATCAACAGTGGTGATCACCATCTCATATAAAATTGTTGTCATTAAATGATAAGTGTAATTAAATATGGAGACATGTGATTTATTGAATTAAACTTATCATTTAATACCACATAATGTTTGTAATGATCATCACCTGAGATGAATAGAATTACTCGAGAAGTTATATTTGTACACATAGTGTATAATTTTTGTACACATACTTCTGAATTTACGCATACCCTTCAAAGGTTGTGATTCCAAGGAAGATATGGCAAATGACATTTAAGTAAATAGAAGAGGGTGTGTACAAAAGATGTACACCTTATGTGTGCAAATATCATTTCTTGAATTACTCTTTTTGAAAAGATAATTTTTTCATAGTGTAAATCCTTAAGTGTATGCATAAATTCTTGTACACTATATTTGTACAAGTATCACTTTTCTATGTACATATTCTATGGAGTCTATTAGACACCATATATGGTGTCCAATGGACTCTATAGAATGGATTATGTACTGTTACATCTCTTAATGTGTCCAATGAAAGTTTATCATATAATCTATTAGGTACTATTATGATGTCCAATTAACTTTTATAGTAGAAATACTTTTCTATGTGTGAGCAGGCAATTCACATGTACAATGGTCCACACCTTGTACACTTCGCAAGCATATAATAAAGAAAAATTCTAGGTGTACTTCATCTCGTGTACTGAGAAAATGCCCGAACGGTAAATTGTCGAAAATGCCCTCATTTTGAATCCTCTTTTTTCCCTGCTCCTACTCACGCCATTACTGCCCATCTCTAAAATACAGATATGTGAGGGAGGACGGTGCCTCTTCTGGTCAGCCGACGTTCGAGCCTCTTGCGTCTCGGTTAGTCCTTCCAGCGATTCCGGTGAGTATTGTTTGGGATTCTGAAAGCCTTTCTTCTCGTCCATTTCATCTCTGTACCTTTCTTCTCGTCCATTTCATCTCTGTATGAAAGCTGGATTTTGGTTGTTCGAAGGGCTGTCTTTACTCCACTTGACGGAGGAGAATTCACTTTAAATTTTGATACGGGACTTTGCTGATTTTCACCATCCGCCCATGATTGCAATTTTTAAAAACAAAAAAACCAGCACCCAAAAAATCAAAAAAAGCAGAAATACAAGGGTGTACAAAAATGGTTCATTTTTAGAAAAATTTTGTACGCTTGTACTGGGAAGATTTGGTGTTTTATTATGTTGTGTGATATGAAGAATGTGTACAAACCTGATGTTGCTATTTCTCTGAATTTTCCTTTTTGCTGCTGCCATGGACCGAAGCTAATTTTATGCTGGTGTTTCGTTATGTTGTGTGAAATGAAGAATATGTGAAAATCTGTTGTTGCTATTTCTCTGTTTTTTCGATTTTGCTGCTGGCATGGACCTTCTTTATTGGAATATTTTGTGTTAATTCTGCCTAGGCCATTTGCTGCTACCATGGACATTTGCTGCATGATTATCCTGTTATTTGAACAAGCAAAGTGAAAATTATATGGGGTTTTCATGAAGTGTTACATGGAGAACGGGTTTTATTTATTGGAATATTTTGTGTTAATTCTGCCTAGGCCATTTGCTGCTACCATGGACATTTGCTGCATGATTATCCTGTTATTTGAACAAGCAAAGTGAAAATTATATGGGGTTTTCATGAAGTGTTACATGGAGAAAGGGTTTTCTTTATTGGAATATTTTGTGTTAATTCTGCCTAGGCCATTTGCTGCTACCATGGACATTTGCTGCATGATTATCCTGTTATTTGAACAAGCAAAGTGAAAATTATATGGGGTTTTCATGAAGTGTTACATGGAGAAAGGGTTTTCTTTTTTCCATGATTATGTTGTAGTTATGCAATTTTGATTTTTTTGAGAGTTTTTTTGGGTAATTAAATTTCTGTGAATTCACAAAGGTTATTTTTCTTGCTGCTTAGGGGCTGATTAATGTTGTCATATATGCAGTCTTAGGCAGTAGATATGTAATATTATGTTGTAATTTTTCTTGCATTCATGGGGCCAACTATTATGCTTGTTAATTATTATTGGTCACTACTCATCTTGGGTTGAAAATTCTTCAAGTTTACATCCAAATGGAGCTGTGTGATCACAGCCTTTCTATGACTAAGGCTCCTAAATTATTCACAGAGGAAGAATTTTTAGAAGGACTGCATTAGGTAATTGGTTCTTAAATGATTAAAGTGATATGCTACAATGATGCCTGTGAAAACTTATTCATTTTATAGAATTTTACAAATCCTGCTATGAATCAAGAGTGAATTGTTTTTGTGATTTCTGCCATGGTCCTCGTCTTGGTTAACTTAATACGTTAGTGGTTTTTTGCCCATGACTATTGTAATTTGTATACAGGAGTGAAAAATGTTGACGAATTATGGGATTTGTCATAGTTGTAGGAGTCCCGACCACTTCTTTGATGCATACCCGTACAAGAGGAAGTGCCCTAAATGTGCCACAGGCACTCAAAGTTGGTTGGTGGCGAAATTTGGGAAAAACAATGGAAGCCTTTTCTTTAACTGCACTGAGTGTAATCACTTCAAATGGTACAATGGTGAAGGTAGCAGTAATGGAAGTTGGGATGCAACTGAGTGTAATTCTTTCACTTTTTTTTTTAATCCTTTCCCTAAATGTTGTGAAAAAATCTGTTTATACAGAATTGGATTCCTAAATTCAGAATTTGAGCACTTGTATTATATAGTGCCCTGACCAGGACATGTATAGTGGTCATATTTGCAGATCCTAATATTCAAATTGATCTTTCCCTTCCCCCTTTTAATTTCGCCCTGCGCTTTATCACGCATTTATCGTGCTTTATCACTCATTTGTGCACTTAAGTGTGTCTATACTCAAGGCTTGACCTCAACACTTTTTCATGTATTATGCTATCAAGAACATTGCTAAAAACAAACAATTTGCTGTCTTGATTTCCGGCATTTCTAATAAATCGGTTTTATATATAAATAAAACATGTCAAAAACTGGTCATTCTCCACAAAATGGACATGCATTCCACATGAAAGACATATGACAAACGGAGAACCCAGCTTAGTGATATTCTAGTAAAGAAGTCTCTTTTTCAAAACTCTAAGGGAGGACCCTCTTAGATTTTAACTGCGAACTCTTCCTGAGATAACAATCCAAGTTACAAAGCATGCTTCCATGGTGTATCTGCCTTAGGCAATGAGGGTGCTAGCAAGTGGTAGACTTGCAAACTTGTAGATGCTATCTTCAACCTGAAAATGGATAAAATTATTAGAAAGAAAACCAAAAAAAAAAAAAAAAAAAAATCTACAAGCACAATGATGGAACTGAAGTAACCTCATCATTTGCAAGCAAGACAGAAGGCAGAGTTTAATAATCCATATTACTAGACACAAAACATTTCCTTATCTATTGTCTCTCATGAAAATTGATTTAAACAGTTAAATATATATAAAATAAAAATTTAAGAAAAAAAATGAACCTCAAAGAGGTTAGCAATAAGTATAAATTTGATACAGTTGTCTAAAATCAGAACATTATATAGCATTATATGTTAACAAATAACTTAACATCATACAATAGATCAGTTGATGGCAGAAAGAATGAAACAGGGATGTACATGTTGCACCAGAGTTTTTCAAAGTGAACAAAGCTAGTAGTAATTAGAGTTAATGTACAGGGAAAATCAAATCTTTTCTTCCCATCAACAAAAACCATTTCAATTTACATAACACATTAAATCACTCATATCACTCATTTCAATATTCACGAGTCATTTTAGTCTATTATAATAACAGTAAATTAAAATTGCAAGGAAAAATAAAAAGTAAAATTCTTCACATTGCAATTAAAAAAAAAAAATGGCACCAAAATAGTCAAGCATCACCAACAACTAACTTTTCTCCATTATCCAGTATTAAAAACCATATTTACCCATTAGACGACAGCAACAGTAAAACACAAATAAAAAACTAAAAATTCTAAGAAGAAAAACACAAATAAAAAACTAAATATTCTAAGAAGAGACACAAAATTTATAGATAAAAGACCCCAGGTCAGACAATCCAATACAAACACATACAAATATCCATACAAATACAACCCAAAAAAAAAAACACACACACACACACACAAATTTCAAACAAGATAAACAATGAGATGTAGAAGAAAACTTACCAGTAAATGACTTTAAGACATAGAGACAGCTTCATGATAATTAATTATAATTTATTTTTATTTTTCCTTTCGAAATGAAATGAAACATAGTAATTGGACAATGAACCAGGCTGAGTCTTTTGTTCTGTTATGCTCCATTTCCTATTTGTTTACTCGTTCCTTTGATTTATTTGTTGAATCTTTTATTTGGATTTCCTTAAATTTGTTAATAAATCGAATTTTAGTATGATCAGAGAATATCTTTCTGAATCCCATTTCTTATTCCTTAGCTGTAGTAGTATATCAGTGGATTGTTCTAAGAAACCGCAATACTTAAAATTTTTCACAGAAAAAGGGAAAAAAATTAAATTCAGGAACACTTACTTGATTCCATGGTCGCCGGCCGCTGGATTCCGGACAATGTGAGTCGCCGAACTTGGGTCCTTCATCCTCAGCCGGATTCACCGAATTTGAGTCACCAAACCTGGGTCTTTCACTGGGCAATGTGGGCTGTAAAGATTCCTAGACGGGTCTCGGTTAACTTTCCTCAGCCGGCCTTCCTTCTGTCGCCTGAAAACTCGTCGCCATAGTTCGCCGGAGATGGGTTGGGGATGAGGGTTGGGAATGGGGTCGCTCGGTTTTTAGGAGGGAGTGAGGGAAGAGACTGAAAAGCGTGAGGGAAATGTTGGGGGTTTTGGGGGGTGGGGGTGGGCGTGGGTAGGGTAGTCAATTTATCGCTATATCGTATCGGGTTTCTCTCGGGCAATATATCGAAGTACATGTATCACTACTCATAATCACCTTCTACACATTGTATACACGCTTATAACTCGCTTCTAACGCGTTACCAACGGAGAATTTCAGAATCTCGACATTGTACTTGGAACCTGGAAGGACACCTGTCCGCTTCCAGATTGCGTACCGGGCGCGCATTTGAGGTTGCCAAGAGCGTCAGATAACGAATATTTCCACACTGGGCAACCCCAATATCTATATAGATTAGCACAAGCCGAGTACTTTTTAGGGGTCTGGTATCAAAGTCAACTTCCAATTCTTAATTAATCCGTAGAGGAAACCCTATTTGCCATATTTCTCTTGTGAAACACGGATTAAATCTGCTAGCCATCGTTGTTAAATTGGGTACTCTTGTACATGATTTTCCATTTTTCTTGGGTATAGAATTGGTTGCTATATTTTCCATAACTTCTACTGTCAGAATTCTTGATTTTCTGCTGTTGGGTAATTTTGATTTATTAAAGAACGATGGGTGTGGGTTTATCTGTGCTTATTGGCTTAAAGGCAGCAACTTTATTCATGGTTTTTACATTTATTAGAAATCTTGGGTTTACATTGCCGGCAATTCCAGTGTTGTATGCATCTTTAGTCTCTTTCTTGGTTGCAATTGCTGCACATCCGTCCATTGATCTGCCAATACTTTTGGGTAAAGGCACAGATGGGAGATTTCCCATTTGGTCTCTAATTATGTTCAGTCCATATCTATATTTTGTGAGAGGATTTTCAGCATTGAGAAGGTTGAGGAGTGGGGAAGCTCCATATAGTGAGATTTCGGAAGGATTATATGTTGGAGGGTGGCCTTGTTCACCTGAGAAATTGCCACCTGGTAACCTAGCAATTATTGACTGCACTTGTGAGCTGCCAAGGAAAACAGAGCTTTCAGGACATGCTTATTTGTGTATTCCTACCTGGGATACACGGTCGCCTCAGCCAGCTGACATTGAGACTGCTGTGAAGTGGGCCTGCAGAAAAAGGGCTCAAAAGATACCGGTTTTCATCCACTGTGCATATGGTATTATGTGAATTTCATTGTCCAATTATAACTTTGCTTGTTAAGTAAACGATCAATGTGTAGTCTCCCAGTCTTAAATTTATAGTTCTCTCTAGTCTCTTAAGGCCCCCCCCCCTCATGTGACACAGAGTGCATAACATTGACTGGTTTTTTGAGTGGGCATGTCTGAGTAGAAGAGGTAAAACACTAAACAGTTGCTAGAAACATATGTTATAACTTGCAATGACATTTTATGAATATCTGTCCAGTGTATGCTACTACATGCCAATAGTTGTGTGGTCATCCAATAGTTGCTGTTGTTGGCATCGCAGACTTAGGGTAGGCTGTTTCTATCCACCTTAAAATCTAACCAAGAAATAACATTTATTTCCACTTTGACTGAATGTTGAAATAATTCTAGTTTTATAATCGTGTTAAGACTTGAGGAGCAATCAAATTTCAAATGTTACCGCTCTGTTTTCATACATTAAATGTATAATGCGCCATTGGAATCCCTGCCAGTTTGTGTGAATATTTAGTTAGTTGCCTACTTCCTTCTCCCCAGGATCAAACATCAGTTGCAAGCATATTGTGCACGTTTGAAACTTGACTCTCTAGAATGTAGCTCCTTGAAGTTGGAACCTGCTTACTGGTGAAGATTAGTAAGATCAGTCATATTTTATTAATGGTTCTTCGTATAGTTTCCAAATCTTGGTTAAAGTATACATTGTAATGTAGGTTGTGTTTTGGATTTGTTTTCTGTCTAGCAGTTTCTTATTTGTGACTTTTTTCCTCAGAATGTGAAAAAATAGTAGTAGAAGGAGAAAAAGCCCGTAGCAAGTGATGATCTTTTTAGCTTCTTTGGTCCCGGTAGTTGCTGGGAGATCCATTTTACCTGGGTTGCAGACTTCCTTAGTTTTGCTTTATGCTTGCTAGGATTTAGCCGCTGTTTGATTCTTATTAGTGCAATTGAGTTAAAATGAGAAATTATAATGAGGTGGGATGAGTAGTGTAGATTTAATGGATGTTTGAAATTTGTGGTTATAAATGAGTAGTTATCAAATCAGTGGTTGGTGAAATTAGGAATGTGTTTCAAAAAAGAGAATCAAACACCCTCTTAAACTATATGCATAGTTTTCATTGGGTTCATATATAATTTACGACTCGAGTATGGTTTAACATGTTTAATTTTTGAAAAAATAGTCTTTTTAGGATAATGTCAATGTGTTTCCTGTTATTAGGCTGTTAATATAGGTTGTTTTTTGATTATTTTCCATGAACTGCTCTGTGTTTTAATTTTGATTGAACAAACTTCTTAAGCAGTTTCTTGATTCTATTTGCCGCTAAATGTCGGGGTTAAGACCTTAATCAGAATTTTCTAATTATCTTATCAACTGCTTTAGGTCATGGCCGTAGTGTTGCGGTGATGTGTGCAGTGTTGGTAGCTCTTGGCTTGGCAGAGGATTGGAAAAATGCTGAAAAGTTAATCCGAGAGAAAAGACCTTATATTCGAATGAACGCCCTTCATCGCAAAGCCTTGGAAGAATGGTCAAAAGACAGGTTATCTTCTCCCACAAGAAACCAAGAAGTTGGCGTGAGTTCTGTAATCTTTTCGTGATTTCCAGATAACGTGGTACATGAATGTGCTTTGGAAAGTCAACGGTCGAGTGCATTCAGGCGGTCAGTTGTATTTCAATTATAGATTAGTCTCCCAAAATATACTTTGCAAGGGCTTCATTGTTGACATTTTATTTCGTTGTCATAGATGGTCATGATAGTTGCATACCTATATATATGTGTATGCTACTTCATCAATGTAATATTTATAGATTTAAGCCAAGATTGACGTGAGTGATGAATTTGCTGCGGCAATCAGTGTGGCGCTGGTGTTATGTAGCGTGCAAATTAATACACATGATCGTTTGACAGCATATGGTGCTATATATATGGTGGTAGATTGGGAATATATGAAATCCAGTACATAGTTGAAAAGATATAAGATTAGCTTGAGATATCCCCTAGATATTATTGTAGGAACTCTTGATAATCCGGGAGGATAATAACCAGTTTGGTATGCAATATTGAACAAGATAGCATAGTCTTGCCTGCCTAATCTGCTCACTTTATAAAAAGGAGCAAAATTCAGCATCCGCGGACTCTGTATCTAGGGCGCTAGTACACAATTAGGTTATCCTCCGTAGTACAATTACTACCATTTAATTTTTACCATTCATGTAATTTTGTACAAAAACTATCTAATATGATGTACCCAACGTACTAATTTTTTACGGGAGTAGCTGACTCAATGAAAAGAGTTTCAAATTCCAGTTGGAAGGACGGCAGATTCTCAGTCATTCCGAACATGCAAAACTAGGACTTCGATCAAATCAACAAATCACTTGGGAGAAATTAGGACCGCTCATGCATTCGCATATCACAAATACAGAAAGGAGAAAATTTCCAACACTGTACAACATGAAAATGATCAAACACAAGATATATGACACTATTTAGGCGCTAGATTGAAACCATGGGACAACCAGAATAGAATAGACAAAATACGGCCACTCTTTCGACTGCTTCAAGTTACATTCAAAAGGAACTTGGAGTTGTTGGCATAGAAAGTTCATAAACAAAACTTCAGAATTATTACATAAATAGAGCAATAAAGGAAGTTAGATACAGAAAAGGTAGGAGAAATAATCCATATTACCTTTTAAAATGATCACAGTTGATGCACTGTATAGTCTAGAGATTATTAACCAGTAAACTCCAAGCGAGCCACAATGCCATTCCACAGAAACTGAAATGACAGAGATTGAAATGTTATGCTTTAATTAGTAATTAATAAGCCACTTGCTAAATTTCATGTACGGATATCCAGATTGATAATGAGAAACAATTCTAGAATATTTAAGACAGACCGCCAAAAATTTTCATACTTCTCACAAGGATATGCATTGTCTAAAGACATGGGTTTTTCAGTTTTCTAAAGAGGAGTGTGCACAAAGAATCGTTAATTACAACAGCCATTTTGGCAAACACATTATCTTAAGCTAATTCCCACCCCTCGATAAAAAAGGAAAATGAACACGATTCTTCTATAACAAGATAAATATTCCACAGGCTGTACATCTTGCTATCGCAATCAAAACATATTCAATTCTGACAGGTCATCCATAGGTATCTCGAGGCCAACGGAATCATGGTCTGGCAGCACGTCCTCATCAAAATTGAACCAAGAACTGAAATCCTGTGTTCCACCCATTTCAGCATCTACCCCTAGTTCCATAGAATCTATATCATTCATTGGCAAATTTGAGAAGTTCGTAGAATTCATTCTCTCCTGCGAAGAATCTGGAGGGCCATTACCGGAAGACATTAATCTAATGTCTCTTTTATTTACAAAACCATTTCCCGATGTTGACAGCTGAGCTGTTTTCTGCTTGGGCTTTGCTTTTGTTTTACGCTCTCCCTTAGAACCACCCATTGCTGAGCGTCCGGCTTTGGAAGCCGGGTTTCTCGTTGAAGTATCTCTATCTCTGTCTCTCTCACTTCTCTTTCCCTTTGCATCACCAGAAATGCCCAGAGAAGCTCTACCACTGACATCATCAAGAAATACTTCCTTTTTCTTTCCTCTGTTAAATATTGGCCCACTTTTAGCAAAATCCTGGTCGGATTGATGACTTGAAGTTTCAAATACATCTGCTGAACTCCCATTGCCATAACCAGGTAAGGAGCCTGTTCAATGATAATAATGTATTAAATAAATACAGCTTAACTGAACGAAAATGGTGAATTTAAAATTTTCAAAGCATTCAAGAGCAGGTCAACGCACATAATTGCCTTTTAAGTGCTTCATGCAAAATAAGATTAGCCATAGAAGATAACAAATGCAGAGAAGAGAAGGAATTCAATATGTTATATAACTTCTAGGGTGACTTCAAGAAATACAACTAGGAAAGTACAACTGGAAAGTGTCCTCCGGGGTGGCTATATTTTACAAGATTAAAAATCTTACGATTAGCAACTGTGACACAGGGAGGTGTAGCATAAACAATATCACGGAATGCAGGCTCAGCGAAGCAACTTGCTCCTGTATCTTCAAATTTCCGACATCTGGAAATTGTCCTCTTGGCAAATGCAAGTGCAGATTGTTTTGACACTTTGGGAATTCCATGTTTAGAAGCAAAGCTTCCTCGAGTTGCCTGACAAAGATTGAAAAGATTGTCTATTGTTAGACCCCAAACACAGTAGCAGTACATCTGACGGTTTCCAAACATAAAAGTGCATAACATATGATGTATAATTTTCACGTTTCTATAAGTTTACTAAATAAATTGGCAACAACACAAATCTGGGGGATTATGTGTTATGACTATCATTAGAATTGAGGGTGATCATTTCAATGTTAAGCTGTTTTAGATTGAACCTACGGTTGTCATAGACAAAATAAATAATAAAATATATTAAGAGATTGAAGATTGTTGTTCAATTTTATTACCCAAGTAATTTTTCTTTTTGGTTTTGATGATTAAAAAATTATAGATGTTCCCTCTTGAGCTCTATAAAAAGACATAATATTTGTTACTTTGTGTCTACGTCTAAAAGCCAGTAAGCTTCATCATCATAGGTCCAGCAAAGCATGTAAATGTTTCCACATATAAAACCATGTATGCAGTACACAGCTTTTCCTGAATCCCGAATACTTCACACACTGAATAACACATATCACTCCAATTATTGATCCAACATTTTGTCAGAGAACCTAGCATCGAGGAATCAGATAGGCAAACAAGAAAATAGTACTTAGTCCATTCTAACAGAATTGGCAGAATATGAGCATCATTCAATTTTGATATCTTTTATAAACATGGGAGGTGGAATGTGCTTTCTTTTTTTTTTTTTAGGGACTTGTAAAGCCCAACCTCTCACACTTAATGACAGCTTCCCAGATTAAGCTAGGCAGGCAATATACAGATTTGGTCTTGTTCTGACCTCTTGTTTTTGTTAAGTATATATTCATGTGCTGTTTTAAACTGGAATTCTGGTATGATGTGCAAGTACCAACATCCAGCAGGTTTGCATGGACTACATAGTGAAGTAAAGCTTCACAAAGATCCATTCTCCTACAATTATTTTCCTCATCATTTTTAGCACATCAAATCCGATTCTTATTAATCATTATTTCTTCTCTTTTTTGGGTAATATGAAGATAATGATTGAGGTTGACAGAACACAAATGTCCATACTACAACTTCCCAGCTATTATGGCTCCATGCAAAATAAAGAAAAACTAATAAATGCTTACCAAAAATTTATTGTATGCCAACTCAACAAGTTTATCCATTGCAGCCTGCTCAGGATTCCTGTACAATAACCAATTAACCATACCATATTCAACATTACATGACCCCAAACAATTATTTGGCAATTTTTGAGAACATTAATCCCAAAATGTTGATAAGAAGAATCAGTGAGGAGCACTTTACCGTCTTTCCACATCATTTCCTTCTTGAACAGCCTTGTACAATTTATCCAAGCACGTTTTCTTCCTTTCAATCTAAAGGTTCAAGCATAAAATAGACGACAAACTATGCTCAGTAAGACAGGCATGTATATATTATGGCAGTAAGGCCTCAGGAAAATGTTTCATGACAAGATGATGAACATCTAGTATACAGTTTGATAATATGGATGAAAGAGACAGAAAAAAAAAACAGAAATGATATCAATTGAATGACCTGTTGATGAAGTCCTCTCTCTAGCTGCATAATTTCCCGGTTGATTAGATCGTCTTCTTTATCATCCAAGGGAGGCTGTATTAATGCATCCCAATAAGAGACGACACGAAATGGATAGAGAACATAGTTAAAGATTCTAAAAACAATTATTATTAGATAATAAAAGGTGTTTCATCTTTTCAGCGAAGTCAGGGATTGGTTTACAGAAAAGTAACATAAGGGTATTGGAAATTTACGGATAAGCTTTGGTACTTGATAAATGCAAAAACCATTTATACCGTACCATGACTTCAGGAAACAGACCAATACTCTGCAGCTCCAACATGAGTTTGTCTTCTAGAGGCATGTCATTGTATTGGCAATCAGAGGAAGAAATGCCATTACTTTTTGTCTGTCCGCCTTGTGGATTGTAATCACACCTTGAAAGTCCAGCCAACAGCTCAACCTCTGAATGCTCATATCTAACCTCACCCTGTAGCAGTTCAGAGTTAAATGGATGTACTCTAGAACTATGGATTCTGTTATCAGTATTTCCACCAAAGGAAAGAAATAGATTAGGCTCAGCAAAGTTCTGTTTATCCCTATTTTTACTTTCAGGATGAATGAAGCATGGATCATCAGGTGAACGCCATGGTCTTTCGTATCCATTTTCGTTACATTCTTCAATTTCATCTTCGACAATAAAAGCCGATAGAACCCTTTGATAAAGCGTACATCCTCTTGCATCTGGGCTTCCAAAAAGAGAGTTATTCTGAAGCTGATGAACAAATTCCATATCATCAGAAGATTCTTTTACTCTGGTCTGATTTTTTATTTGCCCGTTCATATCAATGGAGGCTGAATCAGAGACAGAAATTCCCTCATGCCCTTTATCACCCTGAAAGAAAAAGGGCAATTTTGAAATATCAGATAAGGCTTATTCATAAAAGATATATAGGCGATTCCCTTCAAGCGTTAGTAATTACTGTATTTGGAGTTCCAGTGGCTGCAAGAGCCACATGAATGGATTGATTGCAACAAATTTTCAGCTTAAGTATTGGTATTATAAATTAAAAGAGTGGGCAGAGATGAGAAGACAAACCATTTTCCGTTGAATATTATTTCCAGGGACAAATATCTGATTCATGTTCCCATTATATTCTTCCACTGATTTCACCTGGTCCAGACAAAAAGAAAATATTATGAATCCAACTGCCTATCAAAGAAAACCACATAAATTAATCCACCAGTTAAGGTAGTCACCTGTTGTGATAAGTATGAGCTTTCATCTGGGCTAATAGAAGCAAAGAATGGCTCAACTTTCTTCCAGAATAGGCTCGAACAGGCAAGGACTACATGAAAATGAAAAATTATGTAATTATTTCCACTACATATGAGAAAAGAAAAGGAGCAATTGCTGACAGGCACGCACCATTGGAGTTGCAAGCAAAATTTGCTGCTTCTAGAAGCTCTTCACGGTCATCATCTGATTCCCCTGGAAAGTTATATGTTCAGCAAGGTAATTCACAAGTAACACATCAAGGGAAAACAAATGCTTATGATGACTTTCAGTTTCTCCCTCTATACGATTCTTCAAAGCTTGTTTCAATTTCTTTATTTTCTGGGAGGAGGAGTTAGATACTTTTGCATAACATCACCTGATTTTGAATTCTTAAAAATAAAATAGAAACTGAAAAAGAAAGTGAAATCAGATTGATAGATTCTTCAGTTTGCCACCATCTCTCAAAAGAAAGGTGTCCGTTCAACTTCACAAGTTGGATAAGATTTTAGGTGCATTAGGAACAAACTCAAAAGATTTTCAAAGTTGAGGTAAAAGAAATATAAAAGCAAGTAGACTGCCCTTCCGAGACAAGTGCAGATACAGCCGACTGAAAGAGTTTTCACATAACACAAAATGTGAACTGAATGATAGCCCAAGTTTTGATGAATAATAATTTTCTCATAAATGCCTATATCACGCAGCAAGAAAAAAAAATAAAAATAAAACAGATCGGAAGAGCAAAAAAAAATCAATAAATGGAACAATTGCAGGAAAATAAATTTCATGGCTACATTAATCAGGGGGTGTACCACTAAAATCAGGAGAGCCTCCATTTGCCACATGTACAAGACGAGAGAAACCTTTGCGATCTGTTAACTTCTTCAAAAGACGGCCTGACTTACTGGGACAGTTAAAAAAACACATCATGAGCAAGAGAACGGAACATGCCCACAAAAGCACTACTTTAGACCATCTTTGGCGCTTATTTATAAAGGGAGAGAAGATTTTTATGGACGTACTTTATCCATCTTGAAAATAAGTAAGCTTACAAGTCACCAAACACGCTCTTAATCTGCAAGAAAAAATAATATGATACCTTCCATTTTTTTCAGAACCAGAACGAGCACTACGCAGTGGCTTGGTTGGTGCTGCCTTATCTAATTTCTCTCTCGTTGGTGAAATACTAGGCCTAGAAAATGGCGAGACCCCTCCACTCTGGCCTTCTTTCTGTATACCATCACCAGTTTTTTCTTTAACAACGATTTTATTCTTTTTTATAAGAGTTGCAGGAGATCCAACATCCAGACCTCCATTTACAACTTTTTCTTCCACACCTCCACTCCCTACACCTCTCTCCTTTAGTCTGTGGTCACCTGCCCCAGATTCTTCACTTTCAGATAATCTAGCGGGGGAAGCAACATTTTCAGGTTTAACTTTGAAATTAGGAGTTCCAGTGTTGGCACTTCTAGAGAGAAGGGTAATATTAGTTCCTCCAGAGCCTAATCTAGAACCAAAGTCTGAAGGGGAACATCCTTCAGATTGCATTGGTGTTTCGTCATGGTTTGATACCGGCACAAGATTCGTCCTCCTCGTACGAGCCATCTTCTGTGGCCTCTGCCCAATCCATTGAGTGATAGGTGGAGAGGATGATCCTGCCGGTATACCACGCTTCCGATTGTTTGAGCCGCCAATTGAAGGATTTCTGTTAACAACTTGAGGTTGTTCCCAGCTCTCCAAAGCTCCAGATATACGGGATACATTAGAAGCTGAATTGGTTCCACCGATAGAGCCACTTCTAGGTGTCCTTGAGGCCTTTCCTTTTACTACCGGACTAGGACAAACAGGATTTTCATCAGCATTATTCAACCTAAAACAAGGATATAAACAATCAGCATCATAAAAACAAAATTAAGTTTTAGGGGGGGAAAGACACTGTTGGAAACATCAGAAGCCAATGACAGCATGCCACGAAGGCATATCAGCCACATAACATATGATCTCCCGAATACTACCAGCATCATAGGGGAAAAAATTGATGCTTACTTCATGTTTCCTTTTCCTAAGACTCGCTCCTTATTCGGTCCGGCGTAAAGATCTCTTGAAAGGACAGATTTTTCTTGTTCAGTTTTCACTGTTACATGAGAACTAGAACCAGTAGGAGACGACGTAGAGTCCAATTTGTTACCACCATTTGCACCACCAGGTTCATTCATAAGCTTATGATGAATGGTTCGCTTCATTTCCCCGTCAGACGCTCTTCCGATCTTGAAAAGACTGCACCTACTGACCGTTTCGTTCTCATTTTCTTGTCCCAAACTTCTCCCCCAGGTGGTAATTTTCTTTTCTTTTCCTCAAAAATGTCCGCATCTGCATTATTATCTTTAAGCAGGCCTCGTTCTTTTGTCATTGCCAAAGGCTGCCGTTGTAACTGATTGTCCCGGCATTCTACCTAAAAGTCGAAATAAAATTTTATTACATTTTAATAAATAAATGTATGGACAAAATTTGCTCTTCAGAAATATAGGTTTTTTTTTTTTTTTTTTACTTGAAAAAAAAACAAGATTATCAACAATTTCAATGTATGGCCTAATTTGCCATCATTCCCGCAGTTATGCTTCTTCCCAATTTGAACATGGTAGCAAATATAAGATTGTGAAAGGCTGAATTGGCGTTGTGCAGAAGAAAAAAAAAAGAGAATCGAGGAAAAAGTAGTCACATTGAAATTGGTGCAAGATCTTTCCGATTCACTGTATAAGAAATGGAAACCTCTAAACATGAAATGCTAGGTTTTTGTGTGTGTGGTGTTGGGGTGGGGGGTTTGGGGGGGGAGAGAGAGAGAGAGAGATGGACTGCAAGAATCACTAACCCGAGTTTCGGCAACTGACGTCCTAACACGCTTATTCAGAACAATATTCTTAGGTCTGTCCTCAAATTTATGCCCTACCATTTCCGTAGGACTTTTATGCAACTGGGTTCCCGTCTTCAAGTTTGAACTAGCTGATCGATCATTCGTCATTGGCCCACTCCGCTGCTGCTTCTTGGGGGTCACG
>CAVNYN010282364.1:0-18702 GCA_963692815.1 Nyctanthes arbor-tristis | reverse complement strand
ACAATGAGCTTATATAAACAAGTGTAGCCAAATGAGTGCATTCAAAAGATGATTGCAAGGAGAAAGGGGAAAAAACTTCTTTTGTAATAATTGAAATCACAAGGAGAATGAGCATCTAGATTTTTTACCTGAGAATACAAAGTAGCAACCAGCAGTTGGAAATATAATGATCAGAAATCCTGCAATAATCAGAAATATAATGTCTCTATACCTTAGCTGGTAGTACATTAGGAAACTTCTTTTTTGCAATGAAAATTGAAGTACTTATTAGCAATTAAAACCAGTGTTGGTTCACCTTTTTTCTCTTCTACTGCTGAAGCTGTAAAAAAAAAGGTTAAAGTACAAAACGAATCAATGTAATGGTGCACGAATCTTGAAACAAATTAGTGTAAACAAGAATAGCTAGTTGTTGGTTGAATTGTCAATGTAATGGTGATTTTTTTCTTACTGGTAAAATCAAAATAAAAAATAGTAAATTGGACATAGCTAATCCATGTTTCTCTTAGTATTAGTATGGGGTTCCCACTGCTAGATATTTTATAAACCTCCTTTTCCTTTCCCTTTCACACTCTCCCCAATAAGCCTTCTGCTCCTTTTTTCCCCTTTTCTTTATTTTGTATGTTGCATCCTATCCAAGAGAATCTTTTATCAACTAGATGTAATCCTACTCCACCTGGAAAGAGGAGAACACAGTACTACGTACCCTTCAAAATGTGGTATGTATAATATGACTGATTGTTTTGCAAGTAATAGCTCGCAAGCGGCAGCAGATTTGCCTGCATTAAACAGAGTATATTATTAAAGAGACAAAGTTATGCTAGTTAAACTTAATTAGGGTGCGCCATTGGACTTCACAATATATTACTAGAAGCACAAATTCCTTTGACGTTATTTTCTTTCACGGAATCTGAAAATACTATAAAATTGCAGACTAAGAATTCACAAAACTCATATAAACCACAGTCAATCAGAATTGATAGAATTCATAAAAAGCCCATATCGTTTTTTCCTATTAAATCAAGACGAGGTGCCAATTCTATGAGATTTGAATAGACAAAAGTCCAAGTGCTATCATCTATTCGAAAGAAATCTTCAATTATCACAAAAGCCCCAATTTCAAATACTAACATCATCCAGAAAAAAGTGAAAAATTGATTGAAATTCAGAAATATGTAAAGCAAAGAGAAGACCAGGAGAGCGTGTTCATCTGGCAGGCATCTCGACATCGGTATTGTGTGGGTCGCTATCTTCACGTTCCCGCAGTCGGGTAAAGGAGTATCATGGGGGCGATCGGGGAAGATTGAGAGCGGAATCGACCACAAAGATTGAGATGTTTGCTGACTTTGTTGATAGAGAAAGGGATTGAGAAACGGTGGCTGATGGCACAGAAGAGGGAGGCAGTCACAGAGCAGGGAGAGCAAAGGGATCGGGAGGAAGATGAGTAGGGCTCTAAGAGGAGCAAATAAGAGAGAGAAGAAATGTTGTTTAATTTGCCCTCTGACTAATTTGGGCAAGAACCCGCCTACTAAGCCCCAAATATTTTGAAAAACTATTCAAGCCCAGTAGGAACGACATCTTTCTGTCGCCCCAGTAAATTGGGTCTTCAACAGCGACTTTATTGTCGTGTCTATAGAGGTCGCTGCAATATGGCTCACTTCTTGTAGTGATAATTTGTTTGAGCCTAGTAATAATATTATATTGTATATCGTTTATCTTTTTCTTGTAATATATAACTTTGCTAAATTTAACTTTGCTTCACCTAAATGGACATGTTTGGTTTAAAAAAAAAAAATTGGGCATGCTTGAAATCTATATATATATATATATATATATAAAAATAAGAGAATGATAGCTTTTCTCACTCATTTTCTGGCTCTTTAAGATTTCTAGCTCTATAAGATTTCTGGTGATATCATTTAATTCTTTTTTTATATTTTTATTTTTATCTTTTTTTTTGAGATTGTTACACTAATTTATTAAATAATATTCACTTTTTCCTTTAGTAACCCATATTGATCCTTAATTCATAGTGGTTTCTTTAGTCAAATATTTTGAATTAGGGATCGCTATCACTTATCAAATCGAATATGAAATTAATAGAGAGCTCTATTTCAAAAAAAACATATAGTAGTTTTTATGATTTGCAAATGTAAGTATAGCACGCCTCTCAACTAATAAATTTTTAAAAATTAATTGTAAATTTCAATTTTTTTATAATTTTTGAAGAAATTTTTATATGGTTATTATATTGCAATAATCAAATTAATTTTTTTTAAAATTATATAGTACTCTAATTTGCTGATTCTATAGTTAAATTGGAATTTTTTGATAATTTCCTATGGAACAATATAAGTCTTATACCATATTTGAAGTTTGATTATTTATTTGAGAGATGGACTGAATATTGATATAATTGCACTGTAATATTTGTTTAACAATTTTTATTAAACATTTTATTTTCACTGAAATACCTCAATTAATTTTTATTTATATATGTATAATTAACTGATACTGTAATTCAAACAATTGTTACAATAGTTAGGTTTCTCACATTCTAGATAGAAGGTCCTGGGTTGGAACACATATGCCCATCCCCTATACCCATTACATCAGGAAAAAAAAAGAAAAGAAAAGAATAATTAACTGGTGTAAAAAGTGTCACTGACAAATAAATTCAAATATAATATAATGGTTGTGACGAACTGAATTTTTAACGATAGCAGAAGCCTTTAACGATTAAAAATTGATACAAAGACAGCATCGAAGCGCTTCTGTTGCGCACTCTGATAATTAAAATTATCGTGGCCTCCCACAACGAAACCCCAGCTACGTACCGAAGTTTCGATCACATATATGTATCCTCTCTGCTTTTAGGATGATCCAGCCACAATGTTTTATAATTTAATACCTACAAAATTATAAAAGAGGGGGGTGAGTACAAAAGTACTCAGTGAATAATATAATAAATTGATTCACCTTTCATTTAGGAAATGCATTTTCGATAAATCATGTGTGTCACAAAGCATTTGGATGCAAAATGAGCCCTATCACTAGTTAAACTACTATTTATGGTGTGCGCAAGATTCATATCAATTTAATTAAGTGGATCCACAATGAACCCGGTAGACCCATACTGAAGTTCTAATTCAAAGCAAAAACCACACTAATCTTCCATATCTCGAAATCATTGAATAGGTGATAGTGCAGTAAACAATTCAAAGCAATTCAACACAAAATGGGTAGAGCATTGACTAGTGATACAAATGCAATAAACCAATCTTTCTTTCAATAATAATGCATCAAAATTCATGTTTGTCTTATTAAAATCACAAATCAAAATACATGCTTATTTCATCAAAACTTTATGCATGCAGCAAGGGAATTAAAGTATTAGATAACTCACATTAATTTGACTTCCCGAAAGATGGATATTCCTCACTTGTATCTCCCACACGTCAAAAACCAAAGCATCTAAATACTACATAGTTTTATACTATAAATATGGAACAATATATATATATATATATATATATATTATATGTGTGTAGGGGAAAGGATGGTGGAGGGGTTGGTGTATGAAAGTTTTGATCCAATTGCCATGTTTTTATAGAAGTTAGGAGTTAATTCTGTTTAGTTAGCTTTTCAAATCCACTAATGAGAAAGCTACCAAATGTCTCTACACTTGGCAAATTATCAAGTTAATTCATCATTAAACTACCAAGTGTCCTAGACACTTGACAAGTTATCAAGTTAATTAATCATGAACTACCAATTTTTATAGTTAAAAATGACATATAGCCTTATTCTAGAGAATTCCCTACCATTGGTAATGCAATCTATCCATGCAATTTTAAAATACGTTGATAATAATCTTCTAATCCTATTACATAATTTATACAAATTCAACTATTGAAAAAATTTCTTAATTAAGTATCCCAAAATATTGATTACATGTCACCTAGTTTATAGTTGAAAATTTACGGGATGTTACAATCTATCCCTCTTAAATAAATTTCGTCCTCGAAATTTGCTAAGCGTTGTAGCGGTAACTATTACTTTCAAAAGCATATACCATGAATTTACAAAAATTAAGTGTTCACAGCCTTAACAATTCAATTACACAATTTATTTAAAATCTATTCAAAATAGGTTAAATAATAACCTACAAGGATTACTTTGGGTGCAAAATAGCCAAAAGGAAATCTTTCCAATCGAACTAGGGGTAATCATGAAAAAGAAATAGATTTCAAGGCTTAAAAGTGCATAAAATAATTGTTTTGGACTGATCTGTACAAAAATAAGATTTCAGGGACCTCAGTGCAAAATTTCAGAAAAGGTTGTTTTTAATACCATGCGGGCGCATGGGCTTATAACATGCGGCTGCATAGAGGAAATCGGATTTTTGAAAAAAATTTTTTTGTTGCCCGCAAGCAGGCCGCAGAATGCATTTCGCGGTCTCCGCAGGTGTCCATGTGGCCGCATGGTTGGTACTGTGCGGCCGCATAGAGGCTTTTTTTTTTCTCCTTTCCAATTTTCATGTATTCATAGTAATTGATAATCTTTCATGAACCAAATTTATATCACCACTGTCATTGTAATTAATGATCGATTAACATAAACAATCTCAATACCTATAAGTGCACGGATAATATAAACAATCTCAATACCTATAAGTGCACAGATAATATAAATAATCTCAATACCTATAAGTGCATGGATCCGTCCGAGTAGGAGAGATACATGTATGTGAGGTCGGAGGACTATGCTCTGATACCAACTGTGACGAACCGAATTTTTAACAATAGCAGAAGCCTTTAACGATTAAAAATTGATACAAATACAGTTCAAAACATCGAAGTGCTTCTACTGCGCACTCTGATAATTAAAATTATTGTGGCCTCCCACAACGAAACCCCAGCTACGCATCGAAGTTTCGATCAAATACATGTATCCTCTTCGCTTTTAAGATGATCCGGCCACAATGTTTCATAATTTAATACCTACAAGATTATAAAAGAGGGGAGTGAGTATAAAAGTACTTAGCGAATAACATAATAAATTGATTCACCTTTCATTTAGGAAATGCATTTTCGATAAATCATGTGTGTCACAAAGCGTTTGAATGCAAAATGTGCCATATCATTAGTTAAACTACTACCCGTAGTGTGCGCAAGATACATATCAATTTAATTAAGTGGATCCACAACGAACCCCGGTAGACCCATACTGAAGTTCTAATTCAAAGCAAACACCACACTAATCTTCCCTATCTCTAGATTACTGAATAGTGATAGTGCAGGAAACAATTCAAAGCAATTCAACACAAAACGGGTAGAGCATTGACTAGTGATACAAATGCAATAAACCAATCTTTCTTTCAATAATAATGTATCAAAATCCATGTTTGTCTTATTGAAATCACCAATCAAAATACATGCTTATTTCATCAAAACTTTATGCATGTAGCAAGGGAATCAAAGTATTAGATAACTCATATTAATTTGACTTTCCGAAATATGGATATTCCTCACTTGTATCTCCCACACGTCAAAAACCAAAACATCTAAATACTATATAGTTTTATACTGTAAATATGGAACAATATATATATATATATATTATATGTGTGTAGGGGGAAGGACGGTGGAAGGGTTGTTGTATGAAAGCTTTGATCCAATTGCCATGCTTTTATAGAAGTTAGGAGTTAATTGTGTTTAATTAGCCTTTTAAATCAACTAATGAGAAAGCCACCAAATATCCCTACACTTGGCAAATTATCGAGTTAATTTATTATTAAACTACCAAATGTCCTAGGCACTTAGCAAGTTATCAAGTTAATTAATCATGAACTACCAATTTTTTATAGTTAAAAATGACATATAGCCTTATTCTAGAGAATTCCCTACCATTGTTAATGCAATGTATCCATGCAATTTTAAAATATGTTGATAAAAATTTTCTAATCTTATTACATAATTTATACAAATTCAACTGTTGAAAAAATTTCTTAATTAAGTAATGAGTGGCTCACTATTTTTTTTTTTAAGTTTACGTGAATGAGTTACTTATTTGTCTTTTCTAGTTCCATTTAGAGATTTGAAGGAGATTTTTTATATTTCTAAATTTTTAATTTCTCATATATGTTTAATAAGTGAGGCCAATTACATGTAAGTGTTACTAAATTGTAGTAAGGCCACAGATAAGAAATGTTACTAAATTTCTTTTGTTTTAATATTTCAAAAAATGTTTATGTTAATCCTTTCTATTTTTTATTTATTATTTCTAATTTTTGTATTGCACAATATCGGATCAAATTTTTTTTTCTTTGTAGGCATTTTATTATGCCTATTTTGAATATCTTTTCTTTTACATGTCATATGTATTGTTAAGTTTAACAAGATATCTCTAAATCATCATTATAGTAGGTGTTTAAATGACAAAGAATCAGTTCTATCTTTTTTTTTTTGAATCTTAATCACATTAGGTGTCTAATATATCTTTGTTAAATCTTTTATTCTTTTTAAAATCATAGCATATCAAATTTTAATAGGATTGAATATTTGATATTACTATTGTTATTCCCGTACAATGCACATGTGATAATTCTAGTATGTCATTATATGACAATTCAAGTAAAATTGTTCGATAATTTTTGGTAAAGAAATCTAATGTTGTAATGATGTTGTAGAACTTTTGGCCCCCATTAAATTACTTACTGGCTCGCCGCCGATTCTTGTGACAGCTATTCTACTTATATGTATATACACAATAAAAATTTGGATACTGATATATAGATTATTATCATATGATACAAACAATTGAAAATTCCTTAAAATTATTCGATGACTACTATAAATATTGCATTACTTTTTCAACTTAACACAATAATACACAGAAAACCTCGCAGCTTTCTATATGTAACTACAAGATTCTCACAAATTGTAATTAATTACATAACAGAACAAATATTACACTTTGGGGTGTTCTTCTTCATATACTCTATCTTCTCATTCAACTCCCGTATTTTATTCTCTGTCTCTCTTCGAGCATCAAGCAGTTGTTGGTCCATTCTCCCTGTGGTCTTCTTTAACCTTGATTCCACCTACACATAACAATATTTATACAAAAAAAAAATGTTAAAATTTGAAGCTAGGCTGAATATTTATCCAGCATCAGCATTAAAAAATAACATACACCTCGTAAAAAAGGGAAGAGGAAAAAAACCTAACCTGGAATTGAACAAATAACTCATTTGTGTATGGCTGCCCATCATTTTCGTCTACAACCTTATTCACAAGGTCAAGAAGCTTTTTCAACTGATTAGTTTTCACGGAATTTTCTCTCTCTCTCGGCGGCCTATTATTAAAAAGAACACACCGATTTCCACACATTTGGAGAACGTCCTACACCAGGATTGATCAATAATTAATAGGTTTAAATCATAGCAACAACAACATTAATAATAAGCTTCGGGAAAAAAAATAGCTATTAATAATAATTAATTAACAGTCTTGATGAGTTGGATAAAAATAGCGCAAATCAACTATATACCTTGAGAGGACCAGTGAAATTGTTATTTAAGTAATCATCTAATGTCTGACCTTCTGCTTCGAGGTCATCACCATTAGTGAACACTATTATAGAATAGTCAACAACTCTGTCACCAAATAATTCCCTGAGGCTGCGAAAAGCTTTTTCTTCTTCTTTTGAAAAGCGGTTTCTGACCGACAGGACTATAAGAAAAGCATGGATACCATCCTTCGCCATTCTGATGCATTTAACAATTTCATTGCTAATAAAACCGGATTTCAGAAGGATCAAATAAACCTGCATATGTATTTCGACTTAAAATTGTAACATAAGTAAATTGAACAGGAAAAAAATCGTAATAATGGGAATATATTAAACAAAAAAATTAATTTTCAAATCATTTGGCTCCGGCGGAGAGAAGTGCAAACATCGTTTAGGAATGGACGAGAGATGGATTTATAAGGTATACCAGGGGTATCTATGACATTCAATGTCATGCCGTCTTCCATGTCGGCTGACGCCATCTGACTACTACGCGTAACGCCTATAGAGCTAAAAGTCGACCTGAATTTCCTCTCCATAAGGATGCTATTGCCGGTTGCACTTTTTCCGTTACCTGTCCTTCCGACCAGAACCAAATTTCTAACGGCATATGAAGGCTGCATTTTGTGGAATCAAAATTATCTACAATTAGAATCTTAGACGGTATATATAACCAAATGGATTAAGGTGACAATTGTAGACCAAAAAACTCGTATATATAATGTTCCAAAGCCAAGCGCCAAGTGGGTGTTTGGAATCTCTTTATTTGCCCCATTATAATTTCCACGTACCCCTTTAATTTGACAACTACTCATTTACATATGTGTATTTCAAACTTTTTTAAGGTTTCATCATTATAATTTCTACAAAAGAATTGCAAAATAATGAGATTCAAACAAAGCACTACCAAAAGCAAGGTACTAATTCATTTCTTTCCTCGTTCACTTGATATCATATACCGCATTACTCACACCTTTATTTTCACCATTCTCTTTAACGATTCGCCCTTGATTGTGAAATTATCAATGCCAACCTTTTTCCCCTCTCATGTTTGAGACTACAACATTATAGCCATCCCACGTCTCATTATTCTATTCAGTATTATAATATAAACGACCATAGTAAATTTTGTCTCCAAATAATTCCTTAAGAAGTTTCTTCTTCAGAAATCTATTCGGATGCATTTAAAACTTCCATTGCTAATAAATTTGAACTCGGCAGGGGATCGGTTTAAGGTGTAACAAAACTAGAATAGGGTTCCTTATCAACAATTGCTGCTTCTCAGCATCTTATTCTGCCTCGCAACGAATTTGGTCCTTTAAAGGAACCAGAATCTGGTGTGTAGTGGGAATTATGAGAAGGATTTATATAGAACATATATGAGGCGTGTCAATGACATTTAATCTCGAATTTTTCTACACAAACGACTTCAGTACACTTACAGAGCCTGCATTGCTATAAAAACACAAGAAACCAATCACTGGAGTTCAGACATGTGCTCTTCCGATCTTTTTAAAACTATGCGAGCTCTGTCAACGATATTTTATTAAAGTTTCCAATTCAATTTGCCGCATGCTGGGACAAAAGGCGTACCTTTGGAGATGCTCTTAAGTGGTAACAAAGGTTGTGGACAGCTAAACATATTCTATATCAAAAGTGGCAAATACCAGAAATCCAAGTTCCATCGACTAGGAAACAGCTTTCAAATTTGGTCCAGGCCTATGTGGATATATAGAGTATGAGATTCCTATATATCCAGGAAGCCTCAATTTTTCCCCTATTGGTCGAGCCTAATGGTTAATAGACCATTCCATGACTTTAAAAGTTAAAAGGAACCACAATCGACCAAGTGTTTCTTCAGTTTGTATTTTTACACGAAAGGATAGAATTGGGATTTCTCCTAGTTGTTAACCTTTTTAGTATTAATGTCAGTACAAATGACGGCTATGTTCCTAGTTGAATAAAATCTCATCCAGTGATAACGTGTATGAGTGGAGATTTTTGGGAGTGGATGGCTTTATAAACTTCCATGGTTCGTTTAATCCTCAAAATTATGGAGCCCGTATAATTTTATTGTAATATAATACAATAATTTTTAGACGTACCGGAATTAATAAAATGATGCATAATTGGATAATTAAATATTTGGTATCCATAAATGTCCTAAGCATACGAGTCCAAAACTTATCCTATTTCAAAGTTAAGGGGTATTCGATATTGACTAGAGCCTTCTTGCTGAGCTTTTTATTCATAACAAGTTCAACTCAGTTTGTGTTAGCCATGATCATTAACAGTGGTAGAGCTAGCCTTCCAAAAATATTAGGGTGGAAATTTTCTTTTTCCTTTTCCCCCCCTTTTTGGTGGGAAAAGAAAGGTAAAAAGGATGTGGGATTCGAACCGAGTTCAATTTTGCTCACCCCTTTAACCAGGGGTATTTTTACCCCTGTTAAAGAGGAGTTGAAATTATTAAGAAAGAGAGGAAGGAGATTAATTAGGAGGGAGAAATAGGTTTTCCCTTTTTCCTTTTTTTTTTGGTTCCAATACAGAGAGGTTTTTTCGTCGGTCAATTGAGGATTTTTTCCCCTTTTATTTCTCTCTCTCAAATTAATTTCTTATTATGACAACATCAACGTGATATGTTAGTCAAAAGATGTTCAATATGGGTCTCAAATTAAAGATCTTATGTTGAACTTGAATATAAACTAATTTCCAATATCCAAAAGTGAGCATATACGGTAAAATTTATCAAAAAGTAGAGATAAAAATACCACTTTTATTTTTTTTCACCTGTCAAACTTAATTCATATAAATCCAAAATAATAAATAAATATATATATTTTTTTGTTATTTAGTTAAAGTTGTTTTTGATGATTAACTTTCACTTTTAACTCATTACCAAAAGAATTTTCACTTTTAACTCTTCACTAACAATTTGAATATTTTCAACGTAACTCTCAAAATGAATCACGTGTAAATAAAGAATATGAGAATTCAACACTACCAACAGTAAAAAATCTTTTGGCTCGAAGTGTTGGAAGAACATCTTTTTTTTTATAAATTTTATTTTATTCATTTATTTGGAAAAATAAGAAAAACTGATATACTAAATAAGAAAAATATATGGATATTATTTAGGATTTACTTGAATTAAGTTTGAAAATTGGATATATGGGTGAAAATTAAAAAAATATAGGTGATTTTTTTATCCATAAAATTTGATGCACTTTAGCAAATAATATGCTCATAACTGGATATTTCAAATTAACTCATATTAAAATTCACGATGAAATCTTTAATTTGAGATCCATGTTGAATATATTTTGATAAAATATTGTGTCAATTTTATTAGAGTATAAGAATCAAATCATAGGGAGAGAGGAAAAAAACCTAAAAATAAAAAATAAAGCAATGTTAATAACAGTCCAATTATGGAGAGCTTACCTCTCCCCTTACGGAGCGGAAACTACCACCTGGCTATATGTGATTGGGGGTTGGGGGATTGATGTCCCATCTCAATACCCTAACTCCCAATACACGACGCTCTTCCGATCGTGACAGTTTCCACTCCGTAAGGGGAGAGGTAAGCTCTCTTTAGAAAATATAGACCAAACGTATAATATAAGAGTCTTACTCTCTCTCCTAATTACTTTAATTAATCCACTCTCTCTTCTAATCTCTTCTCGCTCCTAATAATTCCAACCCCTCTTTAAGAGGGGTAAATATACCCCTGTTAAAGAGGGTGAACAAAATTAAACTCATTCGAACCAAAATCATTTGACATGAAAAAGGAAATGTTAATATGAGTTTAATTATTAAAATTTAAATATTTAAAAACCGAAATACAAATACAAAATGCTATAAACTATTTGATCATACACATCTGTATTATTTAATATATTATCTTCAATGCGTTTCCTATATGAAGGAATGAAACTTACTTCGATAAAATCACAAAAAATAGCAAGAACTCAAGATGGATCCTAAACTCCTTCTAGGGAGAAAAAAAAAAAAAGGATCCAAAAAGTCTTATGGCATCACAATCGGTTAAAACTCCAACGTGGAATTCCATTCGAAATATGCTATTTGTGCTTACAAAGTGTACAAATTTTATATATACCTCTCATGCATTTACTTAAATATCTCTTGTTATATCTTTTTGAAAGTGACTACTGTTGGGGATATATGTAAATTCAGAAGTTTGTACAAATTTAGTACACCTTGTATGTACAAATAGCACTCCTCGTTCAATTCAATTATCAATCTACTCAAACGAGTTACCATCATTCTAGGCATGTCACAGGATGAATCTTACATTTCTTGAAAATAAAAAAAAAAATTAACCAACATATATATTCAACTATTTGGCTTGCTAAGACACATCTGATCTTATTACATCTATGTTAGTTTTCCACACCCTATATCATGATTCAATATTCCCCTCCCATAAAAATCCTCCTGTAGTTAAAAAAAAAAAACACTATTCGGCTTATGATTTCCCCCGCTAATAATAGTAAGATTGACTTTTTAAATTGAACATGTGAATTTTAATACGACATTTGATGGATTTTTTTTCATCCACGTTTATATATTTACACCTCGAAATTCAGCAATTTTAGTCTCTCTCTCTCTCTTTCTCTTGGCTGTATAGGTAATTTCATTTTTTGGTATACTTTCTTTTACTATTTTACCCTTGGATACCCAACGTTTATGTATGCAATATACTGTTTAAGAAAGTTAACCCATTTTTGCCCCTCTTTTTTTCCTTTTTTTTTTTTTAAATGTGAAAATTGTAAGTTCAGTGCAATCTAATCTTGTGTGTTCTAATGTGGAAGTCTTTACTTGAATTCCCTTCTAATGCGTTATGAACATGACTGCTGGTTTATTCTTACTCGGTTTGTATCACCAATGTACAAGATGGATAGTCCTTTTCCATAATAAGGTTAACCTTTTAAATGATGAGATCCGCAAGTATTAACGTTAGTAGGGCTCAATATATTCAAAAGCACAAGTTTATGAAAGACTCAAAATGAACAATACATTTTAAGATTGATACAAAAAACGAGATACCATCTTTCTAGATATGACAATGATGGTTATACTAGCTACTAGTTATTTATGATTTTTGTTTTTGTGTGGAAACCATTAGTTAATTTAGTCTGTTAAACACTTAGATATAATTTGAAAAAATTTTGATATTTGTGTTTAATTTTTTAATTTTTTTTATACAAGGGGATATAGTGGAGTAGAGGGAAATTCAGAGAGAGATCGGAAGAGCGATTCGAACTCGGGCCCTTCTCCTCAAAATGCGAGTATTTTAAGTATTAGAGTACAATTCGAACTGTGTTTAATGGATAAGGTAACTGGTTTGATCCTAATAATATTTACTAGTTGTGTACCTGTGCGTTGCACCAAATAGAATAATTAGTTAAAGAATGCATGGTAATTTGAAAAACTAAATTATCATAATTTTATTACGTACTCACTATATATGTTACTAATATACGTAAACAAAATCAAATTGAAATGTACAATATTTTCGCTTGACATAAAAGTAATTAAATTGTCATTCATAGAATAATACGATTAATTAATAAAAATGAGAATGAAGAAATTTTACAAAATTAATTTCATGTTGAGTATAAAAACTAAGAAACTATGGAAAAGAGAGCATACGAAATTTATACAACTCCAGAAGTACCTTACACCCGCATTCTTATTCAATAAGGTGTGAATGATATTGATTTATCAGAATAAATTCTTTTCCACATTCGTTCTCCACTATATATTCTTAGAAAAATTATATTTTGCATTTCCTCATATAATGCCATATATTCTCTAAAGGAGTAACTATTTACTAAATCTATTCTACAAAATCTAAAGTACATAGTCTCCTATTACAAAAGACCCAAATAAAGCAATAGTACAACAAAGAATAAATTCTGTATGATTTACAATTTACTCTTAATATTAATTTTTAACTATTTTATACTCTAGAAAGAATTAAAAGAATTTTTATTTTATTCGAAATCATTATCATCAAATATTATTACTGTTATATCCTCTCAACTTAAATTCTTTACCAATACAGTTCCCAAAAAAAAAAAGAAATAATAAATTAAGTAATGTATTAAACATATAGCCCTAAGTTTTATGACGTGTGGATTATCATACTGAATTAAAGTAAACATTTTGGAACTAATATAATTTTACTATATTATTATATCCTCAATATCAAAAGTAGGCACTTAATCAAAATGAGAAAACGTCCTAATAACCCAATACTTGAAATTTTTTTATCAACTGTTAGAATTTTAAAGAAATATTAAATCTTTAAAAATAATCTAAAGACCAACAGAGTAGAATATAACAAAAATTAATAGATAACAAATAGCATATTATATAAGAAATAAAAAAATATAAATTTTTATATATTATTATAAAATAAAATAACATAATAGTTGTAAGTAATGGATATGTATTATTATTAGTATTATTATAAACAAAGAAAATAAAATAAAAAAAGTATAAAAAAGTAGGATAGTGGTTTTGACAGGAAAAATTACATATGACCACTGTCCTACTTTAATATATATAAGATAAGATAAGATATAAGATATAAGATAAGATTGTATATGATTTACCTTTTTCTTGTGATTAGATATTTAGATTTGGTTAATTTAAATGGAGATATTTGAAAGTTGCCATTCTACTCCTATTCCAATCCCCACGTTAGAATTTTTTTTGCCCCACTAAAATTACTTCCTAGTTCCCCATTCTTGTGTTGGATATTTTACTTTGTATATACAATATATATATATATATATATATTATGATACTACCAATTGAAATTTAGTTAAGAATATTCGACGACTATTTATAAATATTGCATTATTTTTTCCCCATAACATAATAATAAAAATACACATAATTACCTCGTAGCTTTACGTAACTATAAGATTCTCGTAAATTGTAATTAATCACACGACAGAACAATAATTAAATGGGTTCTTCTTCTTTAGATTCTCTATCTTCTGATCCAACTCCCGTATTTTATTCTCCGATTCCCTGCGTGCATTTTCCAGTTGTTGATCTTGCCTTCTAGTGGCTTCCTTTAGCTTCAATTTCACCTGCGCATCAATGTGATCATCTTCGATACCTCCTCCGTACCTTGGCGTCTTTTCCTTTCGATCCTCTATCTTCTCATTCCACTCCTGTATTTTATTCTTCGATTCCCTTCGATCCTCCAACTCCCGTATTTTATTCTCCGATTCCCTGCGTGCATTTTCCAGTTGTTGATCTTGCCTTCTAGTGGCTTCCTTTAGCTTCAATTTCACCTGCGCATCAATGTGATCATCTTCGATACCTCCTCCGTACCTTGGCGTCTTTTCCTTTCGATCCTCTATCTTCTCATTCCACTCCTGTATTTTATTCTTCGATTCCCTTCGATCCTCCAACTCCCGTATTTTATTCTTCGATTCCCTTCGATCCTCTATCTTCTCATTCAAGTCCCGTGTTTTATTCTCCGATTCCCTGCGAGCATTGTCCAATTGTTGATCGAGCCTTCCAGTGGTTTCCTTTGGCTTTAATTTCACTTGCCCACGATTGCGATCATCTTCGACTCCTCCTCCGAGCCTGGGAAGATTCTTTAGATGCGGCAGGTGCAAATTTGGAGTCGAAGATGATATTTTTGAGCAAAAAAATGATAAAAAAATGTTAAAATTTGAAGTCACACTAAATATTGATCGAGCATCAGCATTAAAAATAGCTCACCTTTAAAAACCAAAAGAAAAAAAAAGGAAGAAAAAAAAAAATTCACCTTGAATTGAACAAATAGGCCATTTATGTAGGGTCGTCCATCATTTTCGTCTACAACTTTATTCACAAGGCAAAGAAGTTGTCTCAACTGTTCATTTTTTTTTGGATTCGTCCCTCGTCCGGTTATCAAAGAGGACGCACCGTTTTCCACACATTTGGAGAACCTCCTACTCCAGGATTGATCATTAATCAACGTATATTATATATTTCCACACAATGATGATGATGATGATATGAGCTTCCAGAGAATATATATATATATATAATAATTAATTAACATGAGTGGGATAAAAACAACGCCAGTCGACCATATACCTTGAGAGGACCAGTGGAATTGCGATCTAAGTAATCATCTAATGTCTCATCAGATTCTTTGAGCTCATCTCCATTAGTGAAAACTATTATAGCATAGTCAACAACTTTGTTGCCAAATAATTCCTTGAGATTGTGAAAAGCGTTTTCTTTTTCATATGAAAAGCGATTTCTCACAGACAAAACTAAAAGAAAAGCATGAACACCTCCCTCTGCCATTTGGATGCATTTAGCTATCTCTTTGCTAATTATAAAACTAGCATCGGCAGAAGCATCAATTAAACCTGCATGTGTTTTTCAAGTACTTAAATTTGTAACACATGCAATTTAAAAAAAAAAAAAAAGAGAAAAAGAAAAGATGAAAGGGAAAAGAAAGAAAGAATAGACATGGACAAGAGATGGCTTTGTAAGGTCACCGGGGGTGTCGATGACATTCAATCTTGTGCCGTCTTCCAGTTCGGCCGTCTCCAGCTGACTAGTGCGAGTAACGCCTATAGAGCTAAAAGTCGACTTGAATGCCTTCTTCCGAAGGATGCTATTGCCGGTCGCACTTTTTCCATTACCCGTCCTGCCGAGTAGAACCAGAGTTCGAACTGCATGTGAAGGCTCCATTTTGTGGAATCAAACTTATCTACAATTAGGAAAGAATCAAACGATATATATACACAAAACGGATCGAGGTGACAGTTGTAGACGAAAAAACTGGTATCTATATAATATTGCAAAAAAGCACTATTTCATTTCTTTTTCTAGCTACCAACAGCAAGGTACTAATTCATTTCTTTTCCTCGTTCACTTGATAATATTGCCTACAAATTACCTTATTACCTTAAAAATGACTTTGGATCCCCCTTGAATTTTGTAGGGTTAAAAAGGTAACTTAAACCTATTTTTGTCATAGTTTTTGTCCAGCTATATGATCAAATAGCACGGCTCTTTTTTTTACCACTCTACTAGTCTCGTTGCACCATCAAAGCCAACTTTTTTCCTAAGATACTTGATGCTTATTTATGTCGTATGTAATGTTACGGGCCAAAGTATTTTCTATCATCTTCGAGACTACCTTGAGACGACCTTGAGACGATTATGATCCAAATAACCATCCCACGTAACGTCTCTTTTTTTTTTTTTTTGGGTGTCATCTCCATTAGTTAAAACAACTGTAGTATAGTCACTAATTTTGTCTCCAAATAATTCCTTGAGATTATGAAAAGCAGTTTCTTCTTGGAAAAGCTATTTTTGATAGAAAAAAACTACAAGAAAAGCATAGATACCGTCTTCTGCGATTTGGATGCATTTAACAATTTAATTGCTAATAAATTCAGGCCCGGCAGAAGAATCGAATAAGCCTGCATGGATAGTGCGAATTAAGATGGTTCCTTATCATGCATCTTAATTATATTCTGCCTCATCAGGAATCTGGTTCTTTCAAGGAACCAGAATCTGGTTTGTAGCTTGAATTATGAGATGGATTTGTAAAGTATATGAGGTGTGTCGATGACATTCAATCTCTGGCAATCCTCCAACGTGGCTTTGCCGGTTGCACCTTTCCCGTTAGACATCAATCCTTCTGACCAAGACTAACGTTGGAACTTCATTAATTGGGATTTGCAGATCAGGTGAAAATTGTAGGAGAAAATACTCGCCTATGTTGCAAAACCAGAAATATATATAGTAACTTACCAATATTAATGTCAATAAAGCAACCAAAAGCAAGATTATAAAAATTATTTCTTTTTGTCGATTCACTTGATAAGTATCTTTCTTTTAGACCATTTTAGACGTAAATGTTGCCCCTTTATTCGCACCACTCTCCCATGACTCACCCTCGATTATATTCATCACATAGCCAACTTTTATCTTAAGACTTTTATCAAGTGCTGGTTCAAAACATTAACTCTACCGACAATCTTGCCATCTAAGTCAATTAGGTATTGTAGATCCATTGAGCCTGTAAACATCTCGGCTTCCTTTAATAGTGCCACCAAGCTCAAGTTTGGTTCCCTGGTTGGTTACATTTGGTCGGTCGAGATTCACTAGTCTTGGGTTTAATTTTATTATGACTGGAACTGGTTAGGATCTTGCTTTGTTCTGATTTATGGTTCTTTCGTTTAACTGTATGATATAGTTGAATATGTTACGGGGGCTTTCATAGGTGCGCTATATGTTATTCAGAGATAATATTCTATTTAAACCCATGACTTGAAATTATGTTCCCAGGTATGCTGTTGTTGCCAAAATGAGGTGAGCGAGGGACGCCAGTCATTTTGCTAGTGGTGTGATTTTTGTAGCAAAAGGCTTTTTTTTTTTTTGGTTTGAAAAGAAGCTTAAAGCCCCTTAATTACTCGGTTTTTGTTTGCTACTGATGCTCGACCACATGGAGAAGGCACATCCGAGCCTGAAGAATCCAATGTTATCGGCGCTATCATCATCTTCGCAAACACCTTTGGGATTAATGTCTGAAAATATGCATTATTTCAAGAAGTGTGTGGTGCAGGAACAAAGAGTTTGAGAAGGTTCAGTCATACAAAACACAAAGCATTTTTTGTAGCAATCATTTTTTGTAGCAATCTTTCAAAGAAGCAGTAGACTGCCTAGCTAGTAAACAATGCCAGAGCCCAATCCCACAAAAGCACTGCCCTCAATATCATAACCCTCACTTCCATTATTGATTCTTTTCAAGGTGGGATTGGCCTATGGAAGAAGCTCTTTCATTCTTTTAATTTATAGGGCCGGTGAATAGTTGGTCCAGCGACTTGGTTACGTTTACTAATGCTTGTCAAACAACTTACTATTTTTAAGTTTTTGATTGGTACTTTTTTTTTATACTTGGTAGGTCCCATTTATTCAGTCCATCCTTTTCTTTTTGGTACTTTTCTTTTCTTGATTGGTCCAGTCATCATAAGTTTGTATATAATCATCTTTTCTTGTACCATTCTTAATGATCCTCGTGAAAAAGCTAAACTTTATGGACACATGTGAGATGAGTGGTTTTTTTTTTTT
>CAVNYN010282360.1:0-12691 GCA_963692815.1 Nyctanthes arbor-tristis | reverse complement strand
TAGAAGCATACCACATATCAAGTTCAAGAATTCGTATGGGTGTTCACATACCTATGTAATGCACAAATCAAGCAAACAAATCCTTAAATGTTGATGTGAACAAGTAAATAATAAGTGCAAGAGTCGGGTTTTGGTGTAATTGAAGGGTTGAAGTGAAGAGAATAGGTAAACAAGAGGGTTTAGGTGTGCACAAGAATGAAGGGGGTCGGTTTTTTAAAACCGACCCCGCCCGCGGCTTGCTTGCCGTGGCCTACAGCGGGCAGCAGAAAATTTCCTTAGGCCGCGGGTTTGCATACCGCGGTCTGCCGCGGTCTATCTCTTTTTTTTTTTTTTAAGATAAACATAAAATACTAGATATGACATGCTACCTGCCTAAAAAAAAAAAACACAATTAAAGGTAAAGAAAAATAATGTGAAAATAACTTTTAAATGCACTGAAAATAATTAAATAAAAGAAAAGAGTTAGAAAATTGGGTTGCCTCCCAATAAGCGCTCAATTTATAGTCTTGAGCTCGACTTTGTTGATGATCACTCTGCATCTTTCAAGTTAATGGAGGAGTCTTCTTCTGTGGAATCCCCTTCCAGATAATGTTTCACCCGTTGACCATTCACTTTGAAATTATTCCCCTTTTCCTGATGATGGAGTTCAATTGTACCGTAAGGGAATATTTTTACGATGGTGAAGGGGCCGGACCACGTTGAGCGCAGCTTTCCAGGAAAAAGTTTGAGCCTTGAATTATACAGTAGAACTTACTCACCCTCCTTAAATTCTCTGTGCTGGATGCGTTTGTCATGCCACCTTTTTGTTCTTTCCTTATACACCCTTGAGTTCTCATATGCTTCGAGGCGAAATTCATCTAACTCATTAAGTTGTAGGAGCCTTTTTTCTCCTGCTGCTTTTAAGTCAAAATTCAATGCCTTGACTGCCCAAAAGGCTTTATCCTCAATTTCAACAGGTAGATGGCAGGATTTTCCAAACACCAACTTGTATGGAGACATTCCAATAGGTGTCTTGAAAGCTGTACGGTAAGCCCACAGTGCATCTTCTAATTTTCTAGACCAATCTTTGCGTGAAGAGTTTACTGTAGCCTCTAAAATTCTTTTCAACTGCCTGTTAGAGCTTTCCACTTACCCGCTTGTTTGTGGATGGTATGCTGTTGCAACTTTGTGGTGAACACCATATTTAGCCAATAATGCTTTGAATAGCCGATTACAGAAATGAGTTCCCCCATCACTGATAATTGCCCTCGGCATCCCATACCTGCTGAAAATATTTTTCTTCAAGAAATGAACTACCGCATTGGCATCATTTGTGGCTAGCGCTATTGCTTCCACCCATTTAGATACATAATCCACAGCCACCAAGATATATCGATTTGAAAAGGACGGAGGAAACGGTCCCAAAAAATCTATTCCCCATACGTAAAAAATTTCCACCTCCAAGATGTTATTTGAAGGCATCTCCTACCGTGAAGAGATATTTCCCATACGTTGGCATCTATCACAGTTCTTTACAAAGGTAAAAGCATCATGAAATAGTGTCGGCCAATAAAATCCACTTTGCAGTACCTTTGCAGCGGTCTTTTGTGCCCCAAAATGCCCTCCACATCGTCCGAAATGCACTTTTTCTAAAATAGGTAGCATCTCTTCCTCTGGCACACACCTTCGAATAATCTGATCAGGTCCCCTCCTATACAAGAAGGGCTCATCCCACAAAAAGAAACGCACATCATGAAGAAATTTTTTCCTTTGTTGATAAGAAAAATCAGGTGGAATAATATTGCTGGCTAGAAAGTTAACGAAATCTGCATACCAAGGTGGCTTAGCTAGTTGCATTAACCACTCATCTGGAAAATTTTCCTGAATCTCTTCCCCAACACTAGACTCTGTCTGCTCAAGTCTAGACAAGTGATCTGCTACCAGGTTTTCTGTTCCCTTCTTATCTCTAATTTCCAAATCAAATTCCTGTAGTAGTAGAACCGAACGAATCAGCCTGGGTTTTGCATCCTTCTTGGCAAGAAGATATTTGAGAGCCGAGTGATCCGTATAGACTATCACCTTTGACCCAATAAGATATGAACGAAATTTTTCAAAGGCGAATACCACTGCTAACAGTTCCTTCTTGGTAGTGGCATAATTTATCTGAGCGTCATTCAAAGTCTTGCTGGCATAATAAATAGTATGAAAAATTTTATCTCTCCGCTATCCCAGAACTGCTCCAACTGCAAAATCACTGGCGTCACACATTAGTTCGAAAGGCATACTCCAATCTGGTGCAACTATGACTGGTGCTAAAGTCAACTTTTCTTTCAGGGTGTTAAAAGCAATTAGACACTCCTCGGAAAAATGGAACGGCACATCTTTCTCCAATAATTTGCAGAGTGGTTTAGTGATTTTAGATAAATCCTTAATAAATCTCCTATAGAACCCAGCATGCCCAAGGAAACTGCGAATACCCTTAACTGATGTTGGTGGTGGCAACTTCTCGATCACCTGAATCTTAGCTCGATCCACCTCTATTCCTTGAGCTGAAACTCGATGTCCCAAAACAATCCCTTCTTTCACCATAAAGTGACATTTTTCCCAATTCAACACTAGGTTAGTTTCTTCACACCTCTCCAAAACCAAGCTTAGGCGATTTAAGCATTCATCATATGTCGCACCAAACACCGAAAAATCATCCATAAATACTTCAATGAACTCCTCTACCATATCAGAAAATACTGCCATCATACAACGCTGAAAAGTAGCTGGAGCATTGCATAGGCCAAATGGCATTCTCCGGAAAAAGTGGTCTTTTCTTGATCACTGGGGTCTATGGGAATTTGGTTGTACCCTGAATATCCATCTAGAAAACAATAATAAGCTTGTCCAGCCAACCTCTCGAGCATTTGGTCAATGAAAGGCAACAGGAAGTGATCTTTTCTTGTTGCATCGTTCAATTTGCGGTAATCAATGCAAACTCTATACCCCGTTACCTTCCTTGTAGGAATCAGCTCATTCTTCTCATTTTGTTCTACTGTTATTCCCCCTTTCTTTGGGACTACATGAACAGGACTCACCCATTGGCTGTCTGAAATTGGATAGATTATCCCTGCATCCAGTAGTTTCAATATTTCAGATTTTACTACGTCCTTCAAGGTAGGATTAAGTCTACGCTGGTTCTCCACTGAAGGGCGGAAGTTTTCCTCCATCAAAATCTTATGCATGCACATGGATGGACTAATACCCTTAATATCTCCAATGGTCCATCCCAGAGCTGTTTTGTGTTCTTTGAGTACTCTTAGCAACTTCTCTTCTTCCAAATCTGATAAAGAGCTAGAGATAATCACCGATAGTGTTGATGATTCCCCCAAGAACGCATAACGCAGATGTGCAGGCAATTCCTTCAACTCCAATTTTGGTGCCTTCATAATCCAAGGGACAGGTTTAGTCGGCAAGGTTCCCAACTCTTCAAAATCCTTTCTGCGCTTTGGATATATTGGGGGTAAAGCCTCCAAATGATGTGCACACTGCTAAATCTCTAACTTCTCTGATTTTGTAGTGCCAGAATGCACCAAACAGGCCTCAAGTGGATCTAACAGAAGTGAAATATCAAAAGCACATACCACGAGGCTATCTATGATATCAATCTGGTAGCAAGTGTCGGATTGTCCTGGGTGTTTGAGAGCCTTAAATACATCAAACGTCACCTGTTCATCTTCAACTCTCAAAATTAATTTTCCCTGATGGACATCAATCAACGCCCTCCCAGTAGTGAGAAAAGGTCTCCCCAGAATCAATGGAATGTCTCTGTCCTCCTCCATATCCAATACTACAAAATCTGCTGGAAAAATAAATTTGTCAACTTTGACCAAAACATCTTCAATGATTCCCTTAGGATATTTGATTGATCTATCGGCAAGTTGCAACGAGATCCTTGTCGCCTTAGCTTCTCCCAATCCAAGTTTTCTGTACACAGATAAGGGTATGAGATTAATACTGGCACCTAAATCACACAATACCCTATTAAATGTAATATCACCAATAGTACAAGGTATAGTGAAACTCCCTGGATCTTTAAGTTTAGGAGGCAATTTATTTTCCAATATAGCGCTGCACTCCTCAGTGAGCATCACCGTTTCATCATCTTCCAGCTTTCTTTTGTTTGACAGAATCTCTTTCATGAACTTCGCATAGCTGGGCATCTGAGCTAATGCGTCTGCAAATGGAATATTTATGTGAAGTCTCTTGAAAATCTCCAAAAATTTTGCAAATTGTTTATCCATTTTATGCTTTTGGAGCCTCTGTGGCAACGGTACAGGCGGAACATAAGGTTTGATTGGTGCTTTTGGTAGAGCCTGCAATTCAATAATTTCTGGCTGGCGTTCAACTTTCTCCTTCTCAGTTCCAAAATCTTGGTTTCTCTTTTCTTTCGCCCCTAGCCTTTCAACATGAATTTCTGGGAGCTGAATGCCACTCCTTGTTGTAATTGCTTTAATTTGCTCCTTTGGATTTAGCTCGGTATCACTAGGTAAAGCTCCATAAGGCCTTTTTTGCATCATCCTTGCTAGTTGTCCAACTTGCTTCTCCAAATTCTGAATCGTCGCCTTTGTAATCTGATTGTCCGTCTCTGTTCTCTGCATAAAAGCCTGAGTCTTGGTCATGAAAGCTTTACTAGTTTGAACATACTGACTTGTTTGTTTGGCCAGCTGTTCCACTACGTTTGCAAGGGACGACTTCTCCTCTGGTTTTTGGATCTGCTGTTGTGGCAATGGTGGTGGTTTATTTGCTGGATTTCCTCCCCATGAAAAGTTTGGATGATTCCTCCATCCTGGGTTATATGTCGCTGAATAAGGATTCCATTATTGTACCTGTTGATTTTGAACATAACTAACCTCTTTAACTCCACCCGCATGAGCTAAAGGACAATCATCAATGAGGTGATTAGCCTCGTAATTTTCACAGGCTGCATTTTTTGCTTGTACTGACTTCACCTGATGACCAACCGCTATCTCTTCAAGTCTTTTATTCATGGCTGCCATTTGAGCTGCCAATGCTGAGTACTCACCATTCGCATGTACACCAGCTGCTTTTTTATGAAAAACTCTATCAGCAGATGGAAATAGAGCGTTTGTTGATGATAATCTCTCAAGTAGCTGATATGTTGCATTTGGAGAATTGGCTGTAACTGATCCTCCTGTTGTAGCATCAAGGATAATTCGATTCCCCGAACCGAGTCCACCATAGAAATATTTTACTTGATAAAACTCGGTGAGCCCATGAGTTGGACACTTTCTTAGGAGTCCTTTGAATCTGTCCCATGCTTCATAAAGAGTCTCAACTTCATACTGAGCAAAACTAGTTATATCTTGAAGTAACCTTGCTACTTTAGCTGGCGGATAATATTTGGTCAGGAATTTCTGTGCCAAATCTTCCCAAGTTGTGATGCTCTGGGCAGGGAAAGAAGACAACCAATCACGAGCCACCCCCTTTAAAGTATGTGTGAAGAGTCTCATTTTTATGGCATCATCTGAAACACCATCAAAAGATGCAGAGTCACATAAATCCAAAAAATCTGTAATATGCACATGGGGATCTTCATTCGCTAGGCCATTGAAGGAACACATATTTCTTATCATAGTTATCAAATCAGGCCTTAACTGGAAATTTTGCCTCCCATAAGCTGGTGGAGCAACACTTGATTGACTTGTGGGACGTGGTAGTACCATCAGTTCGCTGAACGGGTGATCATCGTCGTCAATAATAACTTGAGGTTGAGGTTGAGGGGGAATATTATCTCTCAGTGCCGGGAATCGGCCATCCCCTCCATCTAACACATCCTGTTGATCATCTATGTGTAATTTTTTTAGAGAATTTTTCTCCCTTTTGTTGTTGAGTCTTTTGTGAAACGCACGTTCTGGTTCCGGATCAGGAAGTACTAAACCCGAAGAGGAACGTGTCATACTCCAATAACAAAGCTCTGAGACAAAAATAAAACAATTCAATTAGTAATAAAATCAACAAAACGAAATAAATAAACAAAAATTTCCCCAACAGCGGCGCCAAAAACTTGATAGGCGAAATCGCAAGTGCACGATACCGTTCAAGTAGTATAGGATTAGACGAATCCCGAATGTCAATCTCAAAGGGAAAGTTGTCACCTATTTCACTTAAGTCAATTTCACACCAGTTTAATAAAAAAATTAAAAGTTTGTAAAAGAATAATGGGGTTGTTTAAACTATCAATTAAATGCTCTATCTATTTTAATCTAAGAAGCAACTCAAATTAATGGACTAGAAAATATATGAATGAAAGCGTTGAGACTCACGAACCCACAATAAACAGGCATTCCAATTATGCAATCCCACTCATGACAATTCACCATCATGTGCTCACAACCAGTTTTACAAGTTTAATTGAAAACATATCTCGAGCAAATTCAAATCTACCCAACCAAGTAAACCCACTATATCTCTATGTGAATTTCAACCTAGTTGAGTGCATTAATTAACAAGAAACCATTTTTATGGTCACACAAATCATAAAAGTATATCTCTATCTTCTATGCAATTTATGTTTCCTATTGAAGTGCTAAATTGGTAACTTACCTCTCGGTTTCCTCACAAATTCACTAACGCAATTGCAAGTTGATCAGGCTCATAAAAGGTAATTACATATCACAATAGAAAATAAGCACGCAATAACAATTAGAGTCATGAATGAGATTAACACAATCAAAACATATCTATTGCTTCATCGATTGTCTCAACAAGGAAAATTAGTTACGCATAATAAAGGAATTCATAACATAAGCATTCATAGAGTTTGAATACATGACCAGATTCTAGCAAAGAAAAGACGAAGAATAACGAAGAAAACGTTTGCACCAAACGAAGAGCTGCGTTCTTTAATCTTCACGCGAACCCCGACTTCAATCTCCAAACCCTTGCTCCAATCTTCTAGCCCTCAAGAATGAGTTTCAATGATGAATCTTCCCTTTTTACCAAAGGGTTTTCGTTCTTTTATAGTTGGAGAGGCCTTAGAACCCTCGAATGTGTCAAAAAGGGCCCGAAAAAGCGTAAACGGCGTGTTCCGATATGGGCCACGGGTATGCTTGCCGCGGCCTAGCCGCGGCCAACAGATTTTCAGCCAATCCCGCGGGTGGCCGCGGGTATGCTTGCAAAGGCCCGCCCGCGGCCTACTTCCATGGCGTTCAGTTTAGTCCCTGTTTTGAATTTTTCTTGCTGCAACGGTCCTTTTCCGTTTTTCCCTTCTTTTAAACACGTCCCTAAACTTCTTGAACTTTGTATAAAGGTCCCCACTCTCTTTAAACACATCACAGATGATCTTCTCACCCCGAACTCTCGAACAATCCCACCTCGATGCTATTTCTTAAATGTAAAGCCTCAATTTGGTTCAAAAATCATTCTTTTTCCTTGTATCACTCCAATTTGAGCTTTTTACCTGTATGAACCATATCCACACAAATTAGGTAGAAATGTGTTCGGTTTCATGTAAAATTGCATAAGTTAAGAGAAGTATTTTTTTTATATAAAATACACTTATCAAGGACACACAATTTTGTAAGGAATGCAGGATAATGTCGGGAAAAAAGTTAAAGGCACAAAAGTGAAAAAACAAGTAAAGAAAAAAATGAATACCCCCACTTAATTTGTCCCTATCTTTTCCTTGACAAAAGAGGGATAAAGTGATACCGGCATACCACAGATATATGTCTTTTGTTGTCAAGAAGCTTGCTGCATAATATGTGACAGCTCCGATTTTGTGCCAATTTAATCATGCAATTGCTCTATTACACTAACTTTAGACTCTTTGAGGGACGAGAGCATCTCTTTGCCCTATATGTGGTCAAAATACGATAAGGGGTCAAAGTATTATGAGTTTAATTAGGAGAAATAATGGAATTGCCAATGAAAAGAAAATGTGAGAAAATGCTGAGAAAATGCAAGGCCGTTAATGATGTCAATGGAAAATTCTACACTTGAGGGCGTTTAGATCTCTATATTTTCAATGTCACTACACTTTATAAAAGTGATGTAATTCTTCAAATTTACCTCAATAGAGATGATCTAAAGTGGCCAATTCAATGAACAAAATTCTTGTACTCTAGGAATTCCATGCTCCACCTTGTTGGACAAATCAAGAACCAATGTGTGGATATAAAAGTTTTTTATTATTCATGTAAGTTTTTTATTGGCATGTAGTAATCTATCTTAGGTACTATCGGAGTAATAGAATTTTTTTCCCAGTTTAGAAGATACAAGATTCTCAAGATGAAAGAAACACCCAAATGAGCATGATTGATACAGCAACATTATAATCCCCAATGCATTTTCATGGGGTGGAGATGACGTGACAATTTTATGTGATGAAAGAGATAAAGAGAAGAAATTGAGGACTGAAATAGGAAATTAAAATATGGAGCAGAGACTAATGGAGAAGAAAAGATAGAAATATTTCAAAAAATAATCATAAAATAGTAATAGACTATATATGTGGAGTAGATGCGTGATTTTGGAGGAAATGCAAGAATATATATGAGAAAAAATAATAGAAAACTAAGAAAAATGAAAATAAAAAATGAGACTTACAATTTATATTTTTTTCCCATATCTTTCCTCCAAACGAAGCAATTCCATGGATTGCATTATGGGGAGATGCTCTACGTGCAATTCTGGAGAATGAAAAAGAAAAAGGACAGATTCCAACTTTATAAGACGTAATTGACACTCATTTAAAGCTATAAATACTCATCCAGGTTTCTGATTTGTTTATCTGTAAAATCTCTGCTAGAACTTTTCTTCAACAAATTTGGAGCTCATAATAGCAACATAGGTACGCGCGCGTTAGTTAGATATGTCCACTTTTCTTTTCTCATCATTTTTATATTATTAGGTTCTAAATGAGAAACATAAGTTTGTTTTATTTATCATAAGTTTGTCTAATCAATTTTAGTGATGGTTTACCATTAATTAAAAGTTTTTATTTGTGTGCTTTAACATTATAGAAACTATGTAGTTAGATTCTTTGGATTATTTTATTAACTTAGTAGGTACCAAGGTAGACTTTTTGATAGGCTAAGAAGATTACTATAGATTAATAGCTAAGCGACTAATTGAGTTTAAACAATCTTATTTTTCAAAAGAAAAAATTTTTAAATTACACACACTCAAAAAAAAAATATATATATATATATACACACATATGCAAGTTTTTTGGTAACATATGTGCAACTTATTTTGAATAGCCACACATATAATAATTATTTGTTATACTATGATGCAATAATGTTCGTGGAGATGAATACTAAAGTCTAAAAACCTTGAATTTTGGAATTAAATTTCGGTCATACTCTTACGTGGCGTGTACATCAGATACGCGCCACGTCAGTTAACTACAAACTAATACAGTGTGCCCATATACATGTCAAGCACCATTTATAGCGCCAAACATTTAATTTTATATTATTTTTAGTTGTCTACTAAGTCACCACAATTATAAAAGAGCAAATATTGAGCACTATTCATAAGACATCATGATGATGTCATGGTGATTTTTTTCTTCTTTCTTGATTTATTCTTTTCTTTTCTTTCCCTTTTTCTGGCTTTATTTTGGGTACAAGTTCGTTGATTTTTTCCCCTTTTTTGCCTTCTTTTTGATTTTTCCTTTTTTTTTTTTTGTAGAGATTATTTGTTTAGACGAAATGAAAATCCATTTACGTTTCTACACACACATCTCTATAATTATAAAAGATAAAAGTTTTTTGTTACTACTCATGTTATTTTTTTAAACTCTTATTTTTAATAAAGTTAATTTTTTATTCTATTATATATATGTATATATATTGTGTCAACTAAATTCAAATAAATTTCAAATTATATGTATTAATTGGTTGCTAATTTAAATTTTTTATTATAATTAACTAACAAGTATTCCAAATTTTCAAATAAATTTGTTTGACATATATGTAACACCTAGAAATTTACAAGTGTTTTTCCATAAAATTATACCCATTTACGAATTTTGTAAAATTTTCAAGGGGTATTTATTAAAATAATATTTTAAGAATTTAATTTAATAAAAATAAGCTAATTATTCGACCGGATGATATTATAGGGGTACACGTCAAATAAAAGAAAGTTTCATGACACACCTTTAACTCTCGACAACATTTAAAGCGGGTCGACCAAAATCCATTTCCTTGGTTATTTGGTCAACCAAAATGTAATGCACAATTATTATAATAATGGCATAAATTATAAGTATTTTTTATAATAATTTTTAAAATTTATTAGAAATTGGCTATGTTTTATTCAGATTAACATAGTAAATAAATGTCATAACAAAAGAAGTGCTATTTTAATAAAATTAGTTTCAAAATTATACTAGACATTGTGCAAAGCACGATTATCAACTAGTTTTGTTTTTTTAAAAAAAAAAAGTTTTAAACTGTTTGGTCTAGATTTAATATAAGCTACACTTCTATATTTCAATTTTAGCATTAATTTGAATAATTTATAATTATTTGGATTTTTTTTTTTCAATTCCTTTTGTACTTGTTTTGATTTCACATATATAGATGCATTTTGGTCACGCGGCATTTTAGCATAACTTTTAAATCAATTAATATTAATTATGCAGCCTCATCTCCATGCTATTCATTGTGTAATGCATTATGATGAAGTACTTTTATTGCGTGCACTTTTGTAGTATATGACACTAAGTTAAAATTGCAATATTAAACCTATATTATTGCCGTTGTTTGATTCAAGAAATTGTTTGGTTAGGATTTTTTTTATTTGATTTTAGCTATTTTGGAGGTCGTAGCACACTTGTTCTACAGATTCTTCCTTCATGGGTTGCGTTACTTGGTATATATCAGTTTAATTTGTCCGTAAAATCTATTTTTCCCCTACTTTTTTCTTTTCGATCATATTTCGCCTCAAGTTTTTTGTTTGAAATTCACTACAATTTGAACCTAAAAGCCTACTTATAAGCATCACTTGGCTACCTTAATTTTTATATATTGTCACTACTTATTTCACGTAGACATTTCTTCATCAGTCTCCTCTTTATAGATGCAAATTTTCTAGTCAAATAGCGGAAAGAAATATATTTTAATGAGTAATGCTACATTTACCCATTGGTTTACCAATTAGTTTAGGGGTTTACAATTTTAACTCTAAAAGATCTAAAACTTAAATTATTTAAATGTCTTAATTAACAGTTGTACCATTTTTATTAATACACAACCAGTGAATCTATTCATCATAGTATACATATATACATAGCATAAATAATTAATTGAATACCTATTTGTCTATAGATCCCAAAGCCATTACTGTTGCATAGCGAGTCTTTTAAGAATGAGCGTCCCTGATGATATGTAATTTGTAGTCGGAATTTTTTTATGAGTCTCCAAACTTGTATGGCCATCAATCCTCTGTTTAACAAGCCCAAGTCATAAATCCCAACACTCAAATTGTCTCTTCTACTGTCCACCATCTTAACCAATGAGTATATCTTGTATGGAATTAATGTTCCATCCCAAATAACATCTTAGGTGTAGTAGCCCAATTCTTTATAAATCCATCTTTTACATGGATATGGAATTTGTCCATACATTTTTTCCCAACAAACCTCCTTAAAACAAAGAAGGAGATCACCTTGTCCCCCTTCAATTGATAGTCTATCCATCGCTATTCGCTCTACCGAGGCCTAAAACATCCATTTCGTCTACCACCGCTTTACATGGGCACAACCACTTTGTTGAAGGCTCAATTTATTGAGTCTCTACCACCTTGAGAGCCACCCATGGTTCAACTGTGATTCAACTTTTGGGCTCACCTTCTCCATTCAATTGCATCTAGGATCTCTCGTGTACGCCATATGGTTAGGTAATTAGGTTAGCCCGATTCCTTATCACCTTGTACCCCACGTCTAGTCAATTCATGATATTTCATTCCCATTTTTTTCCCAACATATATCTACCTTACTAACTATTAAGAATAAACAAGAAGCGTACGGTTGATATGTATAAGGTTGATATGTATGCATACAAGTATAAACCAAGTATGTGAATCTAAAAATAAACTAATCTTGTAAAATTATTTTGTTTAAAAGGGTCCGAATTGTACGGAGTTATATATTCTGAAAAATATTCTGTTTACAAAAATAATAAACTTTAATGTTTTTGTTGCCGATAGACTCGTCACAGAACGTTGACAATGGCGGATGCCACAATCACTCCCTTCATTCAGAAGATTGCAGATTACACTATAACTGGAATTGTGCAAGAATTCAAGTACCTCTTTCACTATAGTAGCAACATGCGTAATTTGGGGACTAGAGCTAAAGATCTTGATAACAAGAGAATAAGCATGGAACGATTGGTCAAGGAAGCAAAAGATAATGCTTTAATTATTAAGCCAGCGGTGGAGACATGGCTACAAAAGGTTGATAATTTGAAGAAAGAGGTCGAAGAAGCTTTCAACCATGCTACAAATTCTGAAATGCAATGCCTATTCCTAAGGTGTCCTAATCTCAAGACTCGTTACTTTTTGAGTAGAAAAGCCTCAAAGAAGACCATTGCAATTGTTGAGCTCCTTGATGAAGCTAGTAAACTGGATAAAGACATAGGCACTCGTCCACCACGAGAGATTTTGAGTTTCCATGGGTCCGAGGGTC
>CAVNYN010282358.1:0-54342 GCA_963692815.1 Nyctanthes arbor-tristis | reverse complement strand
CATCCTCCCAAATGCTATGAGCTGGAACAGCAGGTCCAATTATTAATGGCCAATTGGCCATTCGTTATATATGGTTATATTGTCAATTATACTATTTCCGTCCACTTTAAAAGATCGCCCATTAATTAATAAAATATAAGTGTATATATGAAAAAGTGCATGTAAACTATAATGTTCAAATTACATTAACAATGATTGTTTAATTTATATAAAAATAACTAACGGGTATTTTTGTTGGACTAAGTGAGTATTTGGGACAAGTACCACGTGCTATATATATATAGTTGAAGTATTAATCGATGAAGTTTTTGCTCCACTTTTAAGACCAATAAATGAAGTTTTTGCAATTCCAAGATACGAGAATACAACGTTATTAATCGATACTCATGTATAGTTGAAGTATTAATATTTTATACTGTAAGAATCAGGTTCGCAATCAGTTCCAACTATAATCGTGTAAGACGTCAATTAAAATAGTTGGCATCTCACATGACTAGAATACAACGTTATTAATCGATGCTCACGTATAGTTGGAATGTTAATATTTTATACTGCAAGAATCAGCTTCACAATCAGTTCCAACTATAATCGTATAAGATGTCAATTAAAATAGTTGGCATCTCACATCATGGCATGAATTCCGTTACATGACACAGTTATAATTAGTTACTAAAGGTGCAAGTAAACTTGTTGTATAGTCTACTTTGTTTTTTTCACAAGAATTAGAATATTTATCAGAAAATCAGATTCTACAAATGATTTTTAATTCTAATATACCTCTTCCAAACATATTAACTAAAGTTATTTTAGTAAAATGATTAAAAAAAAACTCCTTAAATTAGAAACATGACTATATATTTGAGACAATCCCAAAAAAAAAAAAAAATGGAATTATATATTTGAGATGGGGGGAGCAATTAATATTGTTATGTCTTGCTTTGGGATGAAACTACAAAAACAAATAAAGATTTTAGTTTGTCAGTGATATTGAGTTAGATACCAATATTTACTTATATGGATAATGCTATAAATCTACTCGAACTCATGTCCACCCCACATTCACCCCATTATGTTGCTTATATGTTATGATAACTGATAAGTTTTCTATGATTTATTTTTAATTTATTGTGATATATAAGCAATACAATGAAGTAGATGTACGATGGACACGAAATATGATGGATGTTTAGCATTATCGTATTTAGCGTAGTAACATTGAAGAGCCAGGTTTGGGACAAAAATAAGTGGGAAACTTGTTATTTTGCATTCGTCGTAGTGCAACGCAGTAAGGAAACATAAATCTAATCCATAGTGAAAACACTCCGTGATATTTGTATAATTGTAAAGCCCGGTCACTACTTGCTAGCTTGCTCTTTATATTTGGAGTTCTTGCGTTTGTAACAGTTTCCTGCAAGATCTTAACTCAATTCAGATGCGAAAAATTTTACAATTTTGCAAGTGAACAGTTATATCATAGCTAATTTTTCTTCTCCTTCAGTAACTAAATTATCATAAAACCTCCTATTGATGGGGAAGCGGCCGGGATTCTTTTTTATCACAGTTATGTGCTTGTTTTTGCTGGAAAACTGCATGGCCAGTGTTCAAAATAGAGGCTACTTGAAGCCCGGTTTTCAGGGTTCTCAAATGGTTTGGATAGACAAGGATGGCTTGTTTCTAGTATCCAACCATTCAAATTTTGCCTTTGGATTCACCACTACAAAAGATGTCAATAAAGATGGCAATAGTGTCGCTTCAGCATCGCTTAATGCTAATTCTTGGAGATTTTATGATGAAAATAAAGTCTTGCTTTGGCAATTTATTTTTGCAGACAAGGATAATGCAAATGCAACTTGGATTTCTGTTCTTGGAGCTGATGGTTTTATTAATTTCATCATGCTTCAAGGAGGTTCGACTAATCCTTCATCAACAAGAATACCAGAGGATCAGTGTAGCAGACCTGCAGCTTGTGATCCTTATTATGTTTGTTATGCTGGCAATATGTGCCAGTGTCCGTCAGCTCTTTGCTCTTGCAAATCTGAAGCCCGTACTTCATGTGGAGACTCAAAGGACTCTGTGAAGCTTGTTAGTCAAGGCAATGGGCTCAGCTACTTTGCACTTGGCTTTGTCCAGCCGTTCTTTAAAACCGATTTAAATGGCTGCAATGATTCTGGCCTTCGGAATTGCTCTTGTGCTGCAATTTTCTTCGACAAAAATTTAGGGAGTTGTTTTCTGTTTGATCAGATAGGAAGAACGCAAGGGTCTCTCTCAGTGCTGGTTATGCTTCTTACGTCAAGATCTTCGGTGATGGAGGTGATGGAGGTGAAGGGGGAAAAACTGGAGGCAGAGTAGAAAAAAATTTTCCACTTGTCAGTATCATTGTAATTGTGTCATTGTTTGCCATGCTCAGTTTCCTTTTTGCTGGATAGAGTTACTGCAAGAAGAAGAGGGAAGTGCTTGATTACCAAAAAGAAAGTTCAGAGGAGGATAATTTCTTGGAGGGTTTATCTGGGATGCCCATCCAGTTTTGCTATAAGAGCTCGAACAGCAACAATTAACTTCACCATGAAACTTGGCCAGGGAGGATTTGGTTCAGTTTATCAGGGGACTCTCCCCGATGGGAGAATTGCAGTGAAAAAATTGGAAGGTATTGGTCAGGGTGAGAGAATTTCGGGCTGAAGTTAGCATCATTGGCAGCATCCACCATCTCCATCTGGTGAGGCTCAAAGGCTTCTGTGCAGAGGGATGCCACCGGCTTCTTATATATGAGTACACGGCAAATGGATCTTTGGATAAATGGCTTTCCATGAAAAACAAAGAAGAGTTCAGACGTGTGCTCTTCCGATCTATACGAGATACAACATTGCAGTGGGTACGGCTAAGGGTCTGGCTTACCTCCATGAGGACTGTGACGTGAAGATAGTCCACTGTGATGTCAAACCTGAAAATGTGCTTCTCGATGAACAATTTATGGCCAGAGTTTCAGAATTTGGCGTGGCTAATCTTATGACTAGAGAGCAGAGCCACGTTTTCACAACGTTAAGGGGCACTGGGGCGTATCTTGCACCTGAGCGGATCACAAACTATGCTATATCAGAGAAAAGCTATGTCTACAGTTATGGAATGGTGTTGCTTGAATTGATTAGTGGAAAAAGAAACTATGACCCGACAGGGAGCTTAGAGAAATCCCATTTCCCGTCCTATGCTTTTAAGATGATGGAAGAAAGAAAATTGAAGAATATCCTTGACACTAAAATGAAGATAGACGAGGGGGACGCGAGGGTTGCCACAGCAATCAAGGTTGCTTTGTGTTGCAAATGCTTGAGGGGGTTTATCTCCTCAAATTTATTTAAATCACTTCGTCAGGACCCTCGGAATGTAATAGTGAAGCTTATCTTTCCGCAGTTCGCCTTTCGATCTCAAGACAAATGCTGCAGATGGAAACTAAGAGTCAAGTAGGCCAGCATTTCTGGTTGGTTTATTTTTCCCTTCTATTTTTACTTTGCATATTTAGTATCTGAAAATTTGCATTACAAGATCTGTGAAGGAATGATATGATCTGTCTTGCACAATCCAAATGCCTAGCTTCAAGCTAGTATTGTATCTGCCTACAATTTTATTACAAGCGATGGTTGTCCAAATCTATAATGCCACAAATTTTCTTCACTGGCACTTTACCTCGAGCAATTTAAAGCTAGTTCCAGTAGATGATATGTATTTCAGCTTTTGTGTTTGGCGATGTTCTTCATCACTTAATAAGTTCGAAATTATAACTCCAATAATTGCGTGAGGTATAGAATCATCTATCCAGCTCCTAAAGCTTGAATCCCCATAAAATCTTTCACTGTTTGGCTTCATTCTTGTAAATACTTCCATTAGCATTTGCCGTAGCTATAAAACGTCACATCTGATGGACACTAATCCTTCCAATCCGTACTCTACAAAGGCATTAATAATTCATTAGTAAATGATCAAGAGGATATATTACCTGGCGCAATTTACCCCAAAGTTCCCAATGTTATAGTGCATGCTTTGCTTTCTTCATCACCCAAAAACTCTGCAATTTCAAAATCACTCATTTCTCTCTTGACGAGTGGGTGAGCAAAATATGAACTCAGAAAGTCTTAGATGATGTTAATCATCTTGGAATGAACTGTGCTAAGCAACAAGCATAGAGGCTATTAAGACTAGTGATCATATAACTAACCTCATAACTAATCAGAATAATAGCAAAGAAACTATAAGTACAAGTTAGAATAACTCAACAAACTAGTCATTTGTGTTCATTTCCTTCCGTTTCTTGTTTCCAATAATCTGTATAATGGATATAGATGCTGCCCACACAATTCACTCCTCAAATCTTATGGACGTCCGATCTCTTCCAAATTTTCACTGTTAACTCAAATCACGATTGATTAGCAATGGACTAAACTTGGGAAATATTACCACATTTGCAGCAATTCCTGAAGTTGCAATTGAGATTCTTTCAAATACTACCTCGTCTACAGATTGTGAAAGAAGAAATAAAACCTTCTTATATTACTTCCTGTTCTGCATAACCAAACTCGGCAGTTTTAGGGAACTATAGAAATACAAATAAAGCCTTCATCAAGGAATACTTTGGAACCGAAAAATAGAACAGGTTTAAAAGAAAGGAAGGAAACAGAACTGAAGCAGGAAGGAAACAGAACTTCTATTCCCAGTGAATTGAAGGAATAGCCTAAATCAACCAGACTAAATTAAATATGAAACCATAAATACAGAGATCGGATAACTTTGATCAAATGTGCTCACGCCTCGCAGCCCTCCTCATGATTGACATTGTGAGCTTCTTAATGAAAAAACAAATCAGAAATTAACCAAACAGGCCCTTAAGCAAGAAGCTGAGATTTGATCATCTTTTGTGCTGTGACAACATCCTTCATGTTCACCCTCTCATTGGCATTTTCCTTTGAGCAATTTAAAGCTGGTCCCATCAGAGATGACATGCCTTTCAGCTTTTGTGTTTGGCAATGTTCTTCATGACCTAACAAGTAACAAGTTCGAATTTGTAACTCCAATAATTGTGTGAGGCATAGAATAATTTATCCAGCTCCTTGAGATTAAATATCCAGAAAATCTTCCACTGTTTGGCATCATTCTTGTAAATATTTCCAGTAGCATAATGCTGTAGCTATAAACATCACATCTGATGGACACCAATCCTTCCGATCTGTCTACAAAGGCATTAAGAATTCATTAATAAATGCTCAAGAGGATAGAAGGTAATGAATAGGAGAGACTCTCTCATACTTGGCCCAATTTCTTTCCAGCCACACAAAACAGAACACCAATAATGTAACAAAAACAGCCAAGTTCTTCTTCTTACAGTGAATAAACCAGTGCATCATAGGAGAATGTGGAGACAGGTAATTAAATCTTTGAACGCCAAATTTATCTCATGGAAGTTGTCCCATACCTGTTTAGCAATTGCACCATGAACTAATAAATGGCTAGATGACTCTTCATCAGCACGACAATGGCATTTGGATGGGAGACAGCACCTCAATCTCTTCTGTAATTTAGCAAGTTTCCAATTAGATACAGAAATGTTAGGAGGAATAAGGAAATCCCATATGAGTTGATGACTATTGGAGGTTTTATGCTTTCTGAGAGTTTCAATGCAGGAGGCAATAGAGAATTTTCCATCAGCTTCAAGAATCCACAGTCTGATCAGAGAAAGAAGTAATAGGAATTTCCAATATGATCTTCATGACAACATCAGGTAGAACTGATTTCAGCTAGAACGGCACTTTAAAAAAATTTTGTTTCAAACAAAAGAAATATAAACATAAATTTTGAAAATTGTGCTGCAACTGAGCCAACAATGCTTTTCTGTGATATTTGCACAACCAATTTCGCTTTCTTATACAATTATTTTTTATTTTATTAAAAGTGATTTTAGCTTTTTATTACTCAAATTTCAAATATTTAATGTGATTTGGTAATCATATCATTCTCACAATCTTTAACAGTAAAATTAGATGAAAACATTAGGATGACCTTTCGTTGATAAAAGATTGGGGACCCAGATGCGGGTCCAAAAAGGACATTGATGGATTTGCTATATTTTTGCAAAAGTTGAGGATCCTTTGTGAAATTCACGCTTTTATCTTTTTTTTTTTTTTTTGGGGGCCGGGGGCGGGGGTGCTAAATTGTCATTTTAGGAGGGGTTAACGGCCAAAATTGACGGAAACTGTTAGTAGGAATGAAAACCAATACTAAATTAAATTTCTAGGATTCGACATAATGAAAAAAAGGATGGTGATAAAATTGGGTGAAAGTCAAATGTTTTGGGGACATTAAAGTGTAAAGTACCCTATTATTTATGAACTAACAATCGAGATGTTCCATAAGTGTAATGGCGTGGACTTGTCGTGTCAAGAATGCCGTTTCCATAAGATCATTTTGCCTGGAAGAACAACCTAATTTCAAGAAGACAAACTAACAAAAAAAGTATCACACAAAATAAATGTGAGGTTTTTTTAAATTATTTGTATATTAATGACGGATCGGATAGAAAAAAAAATTAGACTAGACAATACACGTTATTAAAAATTAGACTAGAAAATACTAGCTATTTTAATTGCATTTTCCACGAGGCATCTTATATAGACCAGACTAATTGTGGTGGTGCTAGGAATTTTAAAAAAAAAAAAATTGTATTAAATACTTTTTGTTGTCAAAGCCAACAAGATTACAAAAACAAAAATTAATAATAAACGTAGAATATCACAAGGGAAGGTGGTAAGGGAGGGGCAAAAAGAGAAAAAAAAAATCAAATTGCGTGTGTGAATTATTCTCAATCATTTTGTGATCAATAGCTGCAAAAATTTTAGAATTTAAATTGAAAGCCAACATTTCAATATAGACAAGCATCGATCCTTAATTAATAATTGCATTTTATAAAATAAAAATAAATAAAGCTATGTGATTTTTCCTCTCTGTTGAGGGGTGCTCAGTCTTCCCTTCTTTTTGAAGGGTTTTGCTTTTCTTCCACAATTTAAAGTGTGTGCAAAGGGTGCGGCTTTATCATTTTGGTATGGATGAATAGTTTGCAAACATGGCGATCTCCATAGAAGAGGATGAAGAACTCGTGCTGGACAGCATGGATAAAACAAGTGGAGATAGCAGTTCGGATTGTTGCTTGGTTGGGAGACTCTTGACAGATAGATCCATCAACTTTAATGCTATGAACGCCCAGATGGCCAACCTTTGGCGACCTGGGAAGGGAATGAGCATCAAATTTATTACGCCATCTCTTTTCTTATTTCAGTTTTTTCACAAAGTTGACTCGAAGAGGGTGATGGAGGATGGGCCGTGGATGTTCGATAGTTATTTACTCATTCTGCATCATTTACGTAAGGGAGAAATTCCAACACAGGTGAACTTTTGGATCCAAATCTGTGAACTTTTGGATCCGTGAACTACCAATTGGCTATATGACTGAAGCTGTGGGGAGACAACTAGGGAGCTTTATGGGGAGTTTTTAGAATATGATGTCAACAATAACAAGGGAACTTGGATGAATTATATGCGAATTAAGGTGCAACTTGACACTCGTATCCCATTAAAATGATGGAAGAAGATTAAAACTCCACAAGGCGATTGGTCGTACGTGAAGTTTAAATATGAATGCCTCACAACATTTTGTTTTCTTTGTGGATTGTTAGGACATGTAGATAAATTTTGTGAGAAACCTTTCACGGTGCTAGAAAATGAACTGACAAGGGAGTGGGGACCTTGGCTCAAAGCTTTGAGTCGCCGAAATTTGGATTTCTCTAGCAGGGATCTGTGGCTGAGAGAGGATGTAGCTAAGGATGATATGTAACATCCCGAAAATTTCTACAAATTAAGGTAAGCAACGAAATTGTTGTTTTGAAAGAATTACTTGAATATTATTGTAGGATTTCTTGAAAATTAAAAGATTGTTACTCAATTGATGCTAAAGAAAGAATTTGGTTCCTAATTGACATAAACTAAAGTGTAGTGACTTAATTGACATAAATCAAAGTTTGGTGGCTTAATTGAAGGATGAGACAAAGCACAAGGACTTCTCAGATAAATTCCCGCCAAGTGTGCGGTATATGTAGCACCATGTGTCACGATATAGTTGGCGGAACTCAAAATTTATCAAAAACAATTAAATCTCAACTATTATAAAAGGACCAAGGGGTCCTCAAGGTTTCCAAATCCCCCAAGTCATCCAATTTTTCTCCTAAACCCCAAAATTCGTCCAACATTGGGGATGTTAGAGAAACACCTATAGAAACCCACTAAAGCATCTACTTCTCACTTGAAAAAGGCTCTTAACCTTATATAGATAGATCCTAACTCAAGAATAACTTTAATCAAGGAATATCAAGACTTTAAAGTTACTTTTTCACGTGGACTATTCAAGAAATATTAAGGTGAGTAACACGTGTCTTGGCTCTATCCTTTTCTATCCCTTTGCTCTGTTTTTCTCTTTATATCTTGAATCTCTCTCTCTTTTGGAACTTGTGCCCTCCTTTAATTGAATTGGCCTTTGATATTTGACGGTGCACCATTGCTTTGGATAAATGATTGTTCTTTGCTCTTGGCCATCGCTAGTGATGCCATAAACCCTTTCTGCTCTGCTATCTGAATTGTTTTATGACCCTGCTGTGTGGTCTCGGCCATTCTAATCTGTTATTGAATTTATGGCTTACGGGTAGAGGCTAAACTAGTGATGTGCCCGAGCTTCGTATTATCGTATCTGTGTATCTTTGTGGATGACCTCTTTGTGCATAAAGCGACCCCTCTTCTATATTGTTTTCTGTGGACCAATATATGTTGTTATTCACTGGGTACTTTTGTACTTACTCCCTATCTTCTACAATCCTGTAGGTATAAAATTAAGAAGCTATGTGGCCGGATTGTTCCAAGATAGAGGGGATAGATGTATGCGATCGAGACTTCATTGTGTACTGCTGAGGTTTCGTTGTTGGTAGCCCACGGAATATTTAATCATCAGAGTGCGCAGCGAAAGCGCCTCGATATTTTGAAATGTATTTGTACCCAATTTTAATCGTTAAAGGCTTCCGCTACTGTATATGAATTCCGTTCGCAACATGATAATTTAGGAAAGAATCAATCAGCGAGAAAATAGGACCAAAATCTCGGCAGGGCTAAGGATGGGGCTCAAATTCTCAATCGCATTGATTCGATTGTGGCTATTTATGGGAAGAAGAAAACCGAATCTGCAAGAATTAATTGTGTAAAGAATAAGGTTAATGACTAGGTGTCTTTTGTCCCATTAGTGGGCTTTGACATGAATGATCCATTAGACCTTGAGGAGGGTGGGCCTGAAATTTCTGAAGAGCGTAAAAGGAAAAGGTTGCTAACAAGGAGGCCCATGAGAAGCTGACTACTACAAACTATGAAGATATGGACATTTCCACTGGTCCAAAAAAGGCTTTATCAGCGGGCTTTGCTTGGTAGGCTTGCTGGGAACCATGATCATCCGAAGTTGGAACTGCCGAGGGCTTGGCAACCCTCGGGTAGTAGCTACTCTCTGGGAGATTGTTAAGTCTCGTAGGCGCGCTATTATTTTTCCGTCAGAAACTATTGTACATGTGAATAAGAATAAAACTCAAATTTGATGGTTACTTTGCTGTTGATAGGGAACGTAGATGTGGGAGTTTGGGTATGCTATGGAATAATAATAATGATTGTACCATCATGCATTATTCTAAGAATCATATCTACATAGTTATTCATGCTCATATACTTGGTTCTTGGAGACTTACAAGTTTCTATGGCACGCCGGAACACAAATAGAATAAAATCTTGGTCACTACTTAAACAGCTTCAAAGAACGTCTAGCCTCCCTTGGTGTTGTATTGGCGATTCAATGACGTCGTCAATCTTGGTGATAAAAGAGGCAACTCGGAGCATCCAAATTATCTACTAAGTGGTTTTCGGGAAGTAGTATCAGATTGTTCCCTCTTTGACTTACTGTTAGTGGGGTATCAATATACATGGGAGACAGGTCGAGGAACTGATCGGTAGGTTGAAGAATGGTTAGATAGGGCCTTGGTGTTAGAAAATTGGCTTGAGATGTTCCCAGACGTGAAGATATTCAAACTGATTTCTGCTGTGTCGGATCACTCTCCTATCCAAAACACTCTCCTATCTTTTTGGATACTGATGCCGTGAGAAAGATTAAGCCCATACATCGGCTGCGCTTTGAGAACTGCTGGATGAGGAAAGAAGGGTTTGATAAAAGATTAAAGGAGTCATTACAGAATGGAAAGGCAGATTTAATTGGGAAATTGGGACATAGTCTTCGTGCGCTGACCAAATGGAGAGGTTGTTTGAACCGACAGCATAAGCACCAAATTGAAAGTTTAAAAAATTGAATTGGATGCTATGAGAAGTCTACAGTGTGCTCATAATTCTAAAGAGTTTAAAAGTAAGAGGCTTGAGTTGGGTAATCTATTGTTGCAAGAAGAGGATTATTTGAAACAACGGGCTAAAAATTTCTACCTAGAGGGCGATGATGTAAATACCAAATTTTTTCACTCGATGGCTACTAATAGGAAAAGAAAAAATCAGATTGTGTGGCTTAATTACACTACAAAAAATAAGGCTATAGTGACGATAGGCCTATTGCGACGTTTTTTCAAGGTGACTATGTTAAGCCCGTGCCTATAGCCTCATAGCGACGGCTTCTAAGGTTTTAGGCCACAAAAATTTTTGACCCGACCTACCATCAGCCCGGCCAACCCGACCCGCTCCACGGCCCGACCCATTTCCACGATATTTAATTGAGTCTATTGTTTTGCCTCTCCCAAGAGTTGAACCCGAAGACTCCTCCTCGCGTGCATGGATCTTCACCAATTGGGCTGAAGCAACTTTTGATAGATCTCTTACATTTATAATATATATTATATAGATTATTACAACTATAGTGAGATTATCACAACTATAATGACGAACATGGTACCTATAGCAACAACTTGTCGTCGGTATAGGCCTCAACAAAGGCGGGAAGTCTTCCCGCCAACCATATAGCAACAACTTTCATGTCGCCGCTATAGATATTATGATGTCGCCGCTATAGGTGGAACCTATAGTGACGACATTATTATGTCGCCGCTATAGGGCTTAGGCTACTGCGGTGACTCATAGTCGCCGCTATTGCCAAAGCTGTAGTAACGACTTTCTATGTGGCCTTAAATTGTCGCCGCTATAGGCCTTATTTGTTGTAGTAAGGATAAGAGTGGGACGTGGCAAGAAGAAATGGATGCTATATCGCTTATTGCAAGACAGTACTTTGAAAATCTATTTGGCGAAGAAGACAACTGCTCATATGAGACTTTTAAGGTTGTACGCAGAAAAATTTCAGATGAGGACAATGTTGCTTGCAGATTTTACTTTTGAGGAGTTTAAGGAGGCTATATTCAGCATGCATCTAGATAAGTCGTTTGGTCCGGACGGGCTTAATGCAAGTTTTTATCAAAAAGCAGGGCAATTGATTGGGTATGATATCTATGTAGCATGCACATAGTGGCTTGCAACCAAAAGGTTTCGCCAATCTCTTAATAACACTTTAATTACACTTATTCCTAAGTGTGATACGCCATCATCAATGAAGAGTTTAGGCCAATATCGTTGTGTAATGTCCTTTGTAAGATATTGCAATTGTCTTGGCTAATAGACTTAAAAAGTTGCTTCCTGGTGTTATATCTAAATTCCAGTCCGCTTTCGTCCCAGGCAGGATGATAACAGATAATGTGCTTGCTGCATTTGACGTCATTCATTATATGAAGAGAAAGGTGAAAGGCAAGAAAGGAGAAGTGGCTTTGAAAATAGACATTAGTAAGACATATGACCAAGTTAGCTGTGGATTCCTTGAACGAATCATGAGGCATATGGGTTTTGTGGAGGGTTGGATTGAGCTGATTATGTTATATGTGACTACAGTTCGATATGACGTATTGGTTAATGGCAGCGAAGTTGGCCCGATTCATCCAAAGCGTGGAATCAGACAGGAAGATCCGCTTTCTCCATATCTCTTCATTATCTGTGCGGAGGGGCTTTCAGCTATGATACATGATGTTGTGATCAAAGGGAATTTGCATGGATGTAAAATTGCCAGGGGAACACCTACTGTGTCGCATCTCTTCTTTGTAGATGATAGCTTCTTGTTTCTCAAAGCTACTATGGCCGAGTGTCTTGCTATGAAGGATATCTTGAGAAGATATGAACTTGCGTCAGGTCAGGCCATTAATTTGGATAAGTCAGGGATTTATTTTAGTGCTAATGTTTTACCAGTAGTTCGCCAAAGCATTAGTAGTACCATGGGCGTTAATACCCCGTTGAACACGGGTCACTATCTTGGTCTTCCGTCTTTGGTGGAAAGAAGAAATAAAATTTCAACTATTTGAGAGATAGATTATGGCAGAGACTACAAGGATGGCATTGGAAGATGTTATCAAAAGCAGGAAGAGACGTTCTCATAAAAAGTGTTGCTCAATCCATTACGACATATAGCATGGCCATTTTCTTGATTCCGATATCATTATGCAAGGAGCTCCAATGCCTAATGAATTCCATTTGGTGAGATGCAAAAGCTAATGATGGAAAGGGTATGCAGTGGTATAGCTAGGAACGGTTATGTGTCAGAAAGGAATTTGGTGGCTCGGGTTTTAGAAACTTGCACGCTTTCAATATTGCTATGTTTGGGATGCTGGGTTGGAAGCCTTTTACCAATCCTTGTGCTTTTGTTAGTTAGGTCCTCAAAGCCAGATATTTTCCTACAGGGAGTTTTATGGAGTCAAAACTAGGCTATCAGCCTAGTTATACTTGGAGGAGCATTTGAATTCCATGGTAGTTCTAAAGGAAGGATGCAAATGGAGAATAGGTGATGGACGTAATATAAGGGTGTAGAAAGACCCTTGGTAATGTGATAGCCCCAATTTCTTACCGGAAACTATTGAACCACCGGAGCTAGAGAATTTGATGATTAGTGATCTTATTAGGGGAAGTCAACAAGAATGAGATGTATCCCTCTTACAAGAGTTGGTGACTAGGGAGGAGATGAATAAAATTCTTAGTACTCCCTTCAGTCTTCATCCAAGACCGGACAAAATCGTTTGGAACTTCAATAATAATGGTGATTATCTTGTCAAGTCTAAATATATAGCAGCTTTGAAAGTCCAAGGGATTGGAGAGGATCTTCCAATTCAAGGGGGTTGGAACTGTTGGGCGGGTCCAGCCCATGATGTTACCCAACTTAAATACAAGACAAAAGTTGGAGGATAAATTAAGTAATTTGGTTGAATAAAAGTAGAAGCCTTGAGGGATACAAAATTCTAGACCAAATAGGATTTGGTTTTGTTTTATATATATATATATATGGGTTAAAAACCAAGAAAGTGATACACGCGTGGGCCGCTGGAAAAATTCCAAAAAGGAAACGGAAACAGGCTGCAAGACACACGAAAGCAGAGGACGCGGAAAAGGCAGGAAAGTCTTGCAATTCACACAATTCACGCACGGAATTCGAGAAAAAGGGAGAAGATAATTCAACCTTTTTTGTTGCTTGAAACGAGAGTCTTCGACATTTGATTTGGTGTTCGATTTCTTCAAGCGGTGGTTTCTCCAAGTTAATTCTTGAAACGGGGTTAGGTGATATTTTTCTTCATCTCTTGTTGTTGATTATTGAGTTCCATCTATTGTTAGATGAGTTATTTGTGGTGCCAAGAATATTGTTCTTGACGGTGTTGCGTGATTGTGGTAGTGTGTGGTTACCTCTTGATTTAGGGTAATAATCTTGAGAGGATAAACATTGTATTCCCATTATTATTTGGTGATAGTGGAGTTGTCGGTTTGCCCCGTCGATTTTCCCTTCTCATCGGAGGATTTTACGACGTTAAATAATTCCTGGTGTTATTTACGTTTCCGCACGTATATTATTGTTTGATATATTGATTGCCTATTTTAATCACACGGGTTTAGGGAAATTGGTTAAATTCCCAACAGGAACAAGATATGAAACATGCATATTCCACCAAAGATGAGAGTCTTCCTTTGGCGTGCGTGTAGGGATTGCTTACCAACAAGATTCAAGCTCCATCAAAGAGATATTCCTTTACAAACCCATTATGTATTTTGTGGAGATGAGGAGGAAACGAGTGCCCATGTCTTAATTGTCCGTATGCGAGAAACTATTGGAATTTGGCTAGACTTCCTGTCCATGCTAACAATGTGTACTCTTTTAAGGAATGGTTCTTTGATATGCTTAACAATTCTAGTCATGAAGTGAGTGGCAAAAGAAGTGCTGTGGCATGGAGTATTTGGAGAGAAATTCAAAGCTTTGGACGGGTTCATCTCTTCAACCGCGCCCATACATGAGCTTGGGGCTGACTTCGTTATGGGAATGGGATGAAGTAAGGAGAGGCTCGAGGGTTATGGATGTTTCAGCCAATAGTAGCAATCAAGGGGCGAGTCCTACTGCTGCGTATCTAACATGTAAACGCTGCTTTTTCATTAGAGGTAAAAGTGTGGAGATTGGCATGGAGGTTAGAGATGAAAATGCTGGATTCGTGGGATTGCAAATGAGGCAAATTACTGGTTGTGGAACTTCAAAGGATCTCAGAAGTGTTGGATTACAAGAAGCTATTCGTTGGTTGATCTTGGAAGAGGAGGATAAAGTTATCTTCAAACTCGATGCAAAGACGGTAGTGGACGCAGTTAGCAAGAACAAAGTTGACTCCACGGAATTTGGACTTATTATTCAAGGCTGCCAGGAGCTTTGTAAAGATTTTCCTCACTTCAGGTTCCTTTTTGTGCCTCGAAGAGCAAATGGTGCCGCACATCTCTTGGCTCACAAAGCACTTGAGTCCTCCAAGATCGGAAGAGCGTCGTGAAGCCCTAGTATGGCTTATGGATGCCCTTGAACTTGATGTATTGAACGATTCTACTACTAATGAAAATTGAATATTTCTTTTCAAAAAAAAAATTACATTTTATTTTTAACGTCTATATGTATGTGTGTGTATATATATATATATATATCAAAGTATCAACTACTATACCGTTTTCTCTCAGTGGTACTGACTGTAAGATTCAATTTTAGGTTTAATGGGCATATAAATACTACATACTATGAGTAAGGTCCAAAAGTTCAATCATTACATATATTAGAAAGATAAAGGGGGTTGCAAATTTTTAGCATTTAAATTGAAAGTCAACATTTCAATATAGCACAAGCATCAATCCTTAAATAATTACATTTTAATTTAAACTACTCTTTTTTTTTAAAATTTTTTTAAGCATTAACTAGTATACCGCTTTAATATCAGTGGTGCCGTAAGATTTAATTTTGCCCCGTTTGGTTTGTGTTATAACATGAATCTATTATAATTCTATCACATCAAATCATACTTTTTCACTTTTCAACAAAATTTTAACCAATCACATTAAGACACATGTCACAAAAAATTCAAATTTCAAAATATATTATAACACAATCTAATTATAAATGATACCAAATGGATTAAATGGGCATATAAATATTACAAACTATGAGTAAAGGTTCAAAACTTCAGTTATTTCAATTAAGCTCAAAGGTGAAACCTTGGAAAACTTCTATCCATGAGTTCCAAACTGAGTATAGGATTGCATGATTCAAATCTTCCGATCTCATTATGCTGGATGAAGCTTTATTGAGGTCCCTAATTGTAAGTCTTTGTTACATTTATATCCCTAACATATCTTGGATTTGAAGTTTTCCAAGTCTTCTGACCGCATTTATGGCGTTTAATAAAAAAAATAAAAAAATCTTTTTAACGTTTACTTAAACCAACTTATAACAAGAATTATTTCTGAGTAAAGTTTCAAACGTCTTTTTTAAATGGCTTGAAAAAATTATCCATCTTCAATTCTTGATTTGCTCCCAAATGGTCAAAAAGGAAGCAAAGCGCAATACCTGCAGAAAATATAGCTAGATCGGGGCTCTTCCTCTCAAATACATTTGCGGAAATATCCACTTACTGCTGATGGAAGGAAGAAGTGTATTCTCTCTCTTTCTTGGTTTTTTATTTTACTTGTTCGCAGTAAACCTCGCAGCCTACGTAACAGGAAGAGACACAATCTTACAAGGGCAACAGCCAGTGAGTGACTGGGAGTCCCTGAATTCAAAAAATAATTTGTTCACGTTGAAGTTCTTCCATCCAGAGAATACAGATGCCCGATATTTAGGCATATTTTCCAACTTACAACCAAATATATCGATTTCTACAGGGAGGATACTCGACCAGTGTGGATAGCCAATCGTGACTCTCCAATTCTTGATGTATCAGGGAGCCTTATGATTGACAGTGATGGTGGGGAAGGTGATAGCTACAAATTCTGAAAAATGATCTGTCCCTCGAGAAAATGGTGGGGAATAGCGCTCTAATGCTACATCGACCATTAATTAGAACCAGGGCCGGTTTTGTGACTTGTATCATAGACAGCTTGAGGCGAAACTACAAGTTAGCGCTCTTGGGCAATTTTTTTTCTTTGCGGGGGCTCATTAGTAGGATAAAAAGCTTATATGCATATTATTTATATATATCACCACAAATCCATTAACAATTAATACACAAAAAATTAGTGCATAAATTAGGTGAACAACGCGTAACTACATAAAAAAACTAATAAAACTTCAATTGAATAAGCCGATAAGGCGGCAATAATTTATAATAATTAAATTAAATAATTAGTAACAGCAATAATTTATAATAATTGAATTGTATATGTATTTTTTTGACACATGTAACTTCGTTCCAGTAGGACTGGAGGAGGTCAGTTTTATTATTATAAGATTAAAAATATAAGATCGGAAGAGCACTTCAACGATTTATTGTTCTTTTAGAAAAACCGTAACCCGATATAAAGCATGAAAATCGCTCCATGATTGAGAATATTGACCCATACAGTTTGTCCAAAAAGTAGTCGTTACACAAGCAGGCCCAGAGATAGTCTCGGGTCCACTTCGACCAAAGAATTAATTTTGATGCACACTTGACACAAGACTGTGTAAAAGTTTTTACTCTTAAAAATTTTTTGGTTCCTTCGTCCAAGAAAAAGTAGCAAAATAGTGATAGATTACACTAAGTACCAGTACCTTTTTCCTCACAGTGATAGAGAATTAGAGATTGTGTACAAATACCATTGACTTTGTTTCTTCTCTGTAGGCTTGAGAAGCGAATTCGCAAATTCATTAATTTCCACATTCATTAATGTCAATTTCCTACGTATTATTTAGGCAGACAAGTCCATTCAAAGGCCTACCCTGGCCAGTTTTGACTTATTTTGGCACTCTTTATAAAGTCACTTAATTATTCATTAATTTCCACACGTTGTCATTATATTGTTTATTTTCCAGTGCACTAGTTGGCTCAATATAAAAATAAAAATGCAATTCTTAAGTTAATTATTATTCAGTAATATAAAAAACAGTTACAACGACCTATATATGCTAAATAATTGATTTTAAGCAATTAAATTGATCATAGATATCTTCAAAATTTGAAACATTGTTTTTTCCCTAGAGGAAATGGTTGACAATAGTGCTCTAAATGCATGATACATCCATCATTAATTAAAGTGGCATTTGGTGTATTCTACTAAAAGAAAGTGTGATATTAGCAGTCATGCAAATTCTGAAAGCAACTCGAAGCCTGTCTGAATTTATGTAGATAGAGCGGATTAAAAAGATATGACTCTTAAGCTACTTTCGAATTGAATCATAACAAGGTATAATAGGAACTTGGTTCTTGTTATGTACTTCAATATTAATATGCGCATTGATTAGTCAAGATCTTTTCAGGGAAAATGACCTGATGGACGAGAAATAACTATAAAAAGACTTTCAAAAACCTCATGGCAGGGACTAGCTTAGCACAAAAATGAAATTCAATTGATAGCCAAACTCCAACACACTAATCTTGTTAGGATTTTGGCTTATTGCATTGAAGAGAGATCATATTTTAGTATACGAATACATGCCTAACATGACAGCTTTAATTTTTTCCTCTTCAGTATGTATTCCTTGACTCTTTACATCTTTTTTATTTGCTGTCCAAATGCTTCTTTAATGTAAGCACAAAAGTAAATTGTGGCAGGCCCTAATGCAACAGAAGTACTTAACTGGACTTGCTGTTGGAACATCATGGAGGGTTGCTCAAGGACTACTCTACCTTCACAAGTACTCCAAGTTGAAGGTGATTCATCAAGATCTCAAAGCTAGCAAAATCTTTCTTGAGCATGACTTTAACCCAAAAATATCATATTTTGGCAATGGTCAGAATATTTTCGGTGCAAGAATATGAAGCCAACACAAACAGAATCGTTGGAACATAGTGAGTAAAGAATATTGTTACTAATTTAATTGACACCTGCAAGTAATATTCATCACTAGAAAATTTGTTCATTTTTGCAGCGGTTATATGTCTCTAGAATATGCCATACAGGGAATTGTTTCCATGAAAACCAACGTATAGCTATGGAGTTTTACTGCTTGAAATTGTGAGTGGCAAGAAAAACTATAGCAACTACAATTTGGACCACGCTGTCAATCTTATAGGCTATGTGAGCCCTCATCAAAATCTTTCCTTATCTGAAAGGAATATTTTATGATAATAAGAATTAACAAAACCTTCTCATATCTTAGGCGTGGGAGCTATGGGTGGAAGGAAGAGTTACGGAGCTAATCGATTCAATACTCAAGAATTCAAGTCATATGGATGAAATTGTTAAGATGCATCCATAGATCTATTATGTGTTCAAGACCATCCTTAGGATAGACCCTCTATGATAGATGTGGTTTCTATGCTTACAAATAGTATGGTGCAATTCAATGCACCAAAACAATCATCATTCTTTATCAGCACACTTGGAGCAAGAAGAGAAAATGCTGGTGAAAAGAGTTGCACCAAATGGAATGTCAATTTCAGTTATGGAAGCTAGATAAGAGTGAATCTTGTGACAATACATTTAAAGTTAAGATCAGAGGTACTAAAAACATAGCAAAATTTTTCTGGTCAGAATTGACAATGGAAGGCTTATGCTTGGGCAAACCAGAAATCACAAATAACTAAATTTTTCGTCAGTAAATTTGTTCGTTGAAGTGAACATCTTTGAAGTTGATTCAGTACATTCAAGCTACTATCAATGTGATCACATGAGACTGTGACGTTAACTTCAAGAACATTTAGGAAAGGGAATGGAGTGCTAGATGCGCTATATAATGAGGATGAACTACAAAGCGATGGTACTGGGATGCTGAAAATTAATAGAAGAGGACTCAAGTTTTTAAGTAAATATTAGCACATAGAAATATATCATTGGAGGGGTACTTGATTCAGAATGACCTATTTATCACCTTGCAATCTTTCCGAACTTTTCACCATTAACTCAAATCTCATTTGATTTCGTTAACTTACATCATGTGAACTTGGGAAATATAACCTCAATCGTAGCAATTTTGCAACATCTCCGTCGAGTTGCAGGTGATATTCTTCAAATAACAGCAATCTACAGATTGTGAAAGAAGAAACAAAGCCTTCTTATCTTTCTTCCTAGTTTGCATAACTAAACTAATTAATTTTAGCTATCTCTTGAAAGTTGAAAGCCAAACAAAGCCAGCATCAAGGAACTACAGATTGTGAAAGAAGAAACAAAGCCTTCTTATCTTTCTTCCTAGTTTCCATAACTAAACTAATTAAATTTAGCTATCTCTTGAAAGTTGAAAGCCAAACAAAACCAGCATCAAGGAATTTTGGAATAGTTGGGAACCGAAAAAAAAAAGGACAGATTTAGGAGAAATGAAAAGAAACAGAAAGTGAAGAAAAACTTTATTGGTGATGAATTGAAGGAATAAGCAACAACGATAGGGAAAATATCTCCATTAGATTTATTAAAATCAAGAGAAAATCAAATACAAAAAATATAAATATAGTGCTAATTAATAACTTTCATCAGATGTGACAGCCTCCCTCATGTTTGACATTGTAACGCTTCTTAAGGAAAAACAAGAAGAATTATCCCAAACTAAGCTGAAATCTAATCTTCTTCAATGCTATCACAACATCCTTCATGTTGACCCTGCCGTTGGCATTTTCCTCGGTGCAATTTAGAGCAAGTTCCATTATACTTGATACACATTTCAACTTCTCTTCATAGCATTGCTCCTCACTAGTGAACAAGTTCGAATCCACAATTCGAGTAATTTCATGAGGCAGTGTCATTTATCCACCTTTTCAAACTTAAATCCCCAGAAAATCTTTCATTGTTTGGTTTCGTTTCTTGTAAATACTTCCATTAGCATAATAATGCCATAGCTGTAGACATCACATCTGATCGACACCTATCCTTCCAATCCATACTCTACAAAGGCATTAAGAAATTCATTAGTACATGTTCAAGAGGGAAAAAAGTAATAGACTGGAGATATTACCAGGTCCAATGTACCCCAAAGTTCCCAGCGTTGTAGTGCGTGCATGACTTTCTTCTTCACCTAATAACTTTGCAATTCCAAAATCACTCAAGTGGGCAACCATTTCTTCATCTAGTAAAACATTGCTTGGTTTCAAATCACAATGGGCTATAGGGATTGAATAACCATAGTGAAGATATTCCAATACACATGCCACGTCTAACATGATGTTAATTCTTTGCAAGATATCCAAAAAATAGCCATCCGAGTACAACCACTTATCTAGGTTGCCGTTAGGCATGTATTCAAGCACCAAGGCCTTGAAATCTAGATTTGCGCATGTACTAATGATTTTGTACAAATTCCAATGTTGAAGGTTGCGTAGTACTTCACATTCTACGTCAAAAACTCTTGCATGCATTTCGTAGTTGCAAATTGAATACCTTTACGGCCACATCTTTTCCATTACTAAGTGTCCCTTTGTAGACAGAGCCAAAACTCCCCGATCCAAGTAAATGGCTCTCACTATACCTTTCTGTTGCTTGCATCAGCTCATAATATGAGACCCTTGAGGTTCCACCAGGTGTAGAATCTTCAACATCTTCCACCCATTTTTTCTTTTGATGTCTTACAACCAAATATCCCAAAGTCATGAGTCCTATAATCCCCAAAAATGTAAATAGAACACCGAGTAGTTTTCTTCTCTTTTGCCTACCAACCCCATTACTATGACATCGTGGGAGACCATATATTCGATTACTACATAATCTATTATTAGACATGAAGGACTGACTTGAAAAGCTTCTAGGGCCTTCAGAAGGAACTTCACCACTTAAATCATTGAAAGAAGCATTAAAATCCGTTAAATATATTATAGCCTCTAAGGACTTGGGGATATTGCCAGAAAGATTGTTATAAGATAAATCTAGCTGCCCCAAGCTTAGTAGCTTACCAATTGACTCTGGAATAGATCCTTCCAGTGTGTTATGTGCTAAAGATAGATTAACTAAGCACTGCAAATCTCCAATTGTGGCCAGAATCCTACTTGAGAATCCATTCGATGATAGATCAATAAGTGTTGCAGCTTTTAGTTTCCCGATTTCTTGAGGCACAGGGCCAGTTAAAAATTTTGAAGATACATTCAGTGCCAAAATATCTTTCTGGAGCCACAAGCTTGCAGGTATCGACGTCAATTGGTTGGCATCTATATAGAGATTGCTTAGTGCTGTGATATTCCCTAGGCAGTCTGGAATTGTCTCTGTTATGAGATTTTTTGACAACCACAACCCATTTAGACCATGCAGTCTACAAAGAGTATGTGAGATAGATCCAGTTAACTTATTCCCAGAAAGATCTAATCTTTGAAGCTTTTGCAAATCTAACACACTCGATGGAATTGATCCTGTCAACTGATTGAGATCGAGACTTAACAATATCAGACTGCTTAAATTGCTAACTTCGTTAGGAATGCTCCCTCGGATATCACAATTACCCGGCCTACAAACAAGACTTTGTAGGTGGATTTTTGGTAGGATAAGTATACATGACTACGAAGTATTGTCTTTGTATGGGAAAAATGACTCTACATACAAATTTAATTTCGTAGGAGGATTTTTTGTAGAATGAACATAATTTTCTAGTAGTGATTCTATTAGTCTGTCCTGAGGTTTACGTCTTTCTATGTAGGGTTATGCCTCTCTGTGTGAAGGTTTAATGCCAGAAAACCATATTTAATCGAGACACAAATCTGGGGTCATGCTTCTCTACCAATGGTTGGCACACTTATGTAACAGTACTTATGGGTTGGTTCATTTTATTGTGTTGCATTAGATATTTTTCGTAACTTAATTACCACATAGATTTTGTGTCTGTATTTAGATCACCATTAAGTTATTCCATGTGAAGGCAATAATTTCCTGTGTTAGACAAACAAGCAATGGATGGTATGGCTCCACTGAGATTGTTATATGATAATTCCATTACTTTCTGATTATAAAGATTTCAAAGCTCTTCATTATATGATAATTCTTTTACTTTTAGGTTATAAAGATTTCAGATCTCTTTTGGGGATGAAACCACTAAAATAGATATTTCTAAGATTCAACTAGTAGTTTTGACAAGAAACAGTTTGTCCCCAAGAAAAATGGCAAGAGGAATGGATTTAGCTCTTTGCATGATTTATTTATTTTTTCATATTATTATTATTATTATTATGTTAAATATTTTTTGGCAGCAGTTAACACTATTGACTTTAAATACTAGAAGATGCTCAACTTGGATATTAAGGGGTCAAGTGATCCACTACTTGTTGTCATCACTGAGGTGAAGACTAACCAATTAATATATGAATGAAAGTGATAGTAGTTGGTGATGAAGGTTAAGATTTATACTGAAATTATATCTGCATTTCAAGTTTAATTCTGCTGTTCTTATTTGGTCATTTTGGTGCTTTTGTATTAAAAATTCGACACTTTAAATTAGAGGAACACGGAAGTGATTGTAGTTGCAAAGCTAATGAGTGTAGTTATAATTCTTAACCCGAGTTGAGTTTTCTTCTTAGTACTTGACTTGTGTGTACATATATAATGGAAATGCAATTTATAGAGAAGACTTTACAAAATCTTTTATAAAATAAGATGAGTTTATCATCTTATCCCACTACAACGAATGTCGCGTATAGTCGCCGCTACACACTGAAAAGTCGCCGCTATATACTGATTGTGACAACTATTAGCGACGACAACATTGTTACTATAAGCCGTACCTACAACCTCCTAGCGATGACTTTTAGCCCCATTGCGACGACATGGGCAACGCCACTCTAGATCCGACAGTTTTGGGACACAAAACTTCCGATCTTCTTCCCGCTCCCACCCTATTTAATTGAGCAATTCTTTGCGCCCCGAAGGAATTGAACATGGGAAGTCCTCCTTTGTGTACACAGACCTTCACCAATTGAGCTAGAGGAATATTTTTATTCACCTTTTGTATTTATAATATATATTATATAGATTATTACACTGATAGCGATGAACATGGTACTTATAGTAATAACTTGTCGTCGGTATAAGCCTCAACAAAGGCAGGGATTCTTCCCGCCAATGTTATACCGATGACTTACATGTCGCCGCTATAGACATCAGTACGTCGCCGCTGTAGACGGGACCTATAGCAGTGACATCATTTTGTCGCTGCTACAAGTGTTATGCTACAACGGCGACTGATAGTCACTGCTATAGCCAAAGCTGTAGCGATGACTTTTGGTGTCATCGTTGATAGTCCCCGCTATAGGCCCTATTTTTGTAGTGATGTGTACTGTATGATTGCAAAAATATAATAATAATAATTTAGGGATAAGATGATGAATTTACCCTATTTCGTAAAAGAATTTGTAAAGGTTTTTCTACAAATAGCAGCATGAACACATAATAGCTTGTGGTAGAAATAGACGTCATTGCAAATATTCCATCCGTCCCAAATGTATAATCAACTTTACTTCTTCACATGGATTAAAAAGTGTGTTGGAAACTTATATTTAGTAATCCATGCTCCTAGTTTACCCTTATTTAATTAGTGGAATTTAAAAAGATAATAGTAGACTATATATTTCGGACGGAGGGTACAAATTACGCCATAAATATTATGTCATATTATGTAATAATAATTTAAATGCCAATTTTTTTTAATGTTCAATGTTTTGTTAATTTTAAGTTACTTCAAACTCATGGTACTTCGTAAATACTTTTTCTTTGAAAAATAAAAATAATTTTATGTTATAGATTTTATTAGATTTGTTGTTCACTGAAAAACACAAAATAACCAAAAATTAATTTTTCTTTCAATTTCAACTTTATAAAACGGAGGAATATAAATCCATTCTTGAACTTTCATAAATAAGTTTCATTCAATGAGAATAAGAAAAATCAAGTTAATATTTCCTTCTATCTTTTTTTGCATGTTCGTCCATTTTTATTTATATATGTCTATTTTTTTAGATAAGAGACATGAAAACCTCAAGAATCAAAGGAGTAGAATTATTTGTTATAAAAAAAAAAGCAAATATTCGTTGCGGTACTAGTCATGAAGATGACGTCTTCTTTCGAATTTAATTACAACACTGCATATATCATCTATAGTTAACTTTTAAGAAATATTGCAAAGGAAGATCTTGTAAAAGAATTGTTAATTAATATTTTGAAGAATAATGGTATGTAATTTGAAGTGTTATATATAATCTATAGTCAAAAAAAAAAAAAAGTGTTTTATATAACATAATAATATATGAGTTTTGATATAAATAAGGAAAATTTTCAAAAACCTCTAGGATGTTTTGTAACTAAATCTCCTAGTCTATGTGGTGTTTAGGAAATACACATGGCATGTATCCACACACGTCACATGATATGAGAGTTTTTGTTACAAAACCTCTAGAAGGTTTTTGAAAATTTTCACACTAAATAGATAAAAGTTAATGTGCAAACTGTAATTTTTTAAAACACGGGATGACAGTTCTAAATAAACTGTGAACACAAAGTGTGTCATGTTGTAAAATTCCCAATAGATCGGAAGAGCGTCTCGTTGGTTAGAATATGTAGACCATCGAGTTAGCTCAAGAAGGCAAGCATCAAAGATTTTTCAAATGGACTCGTAAGAAGTATTGATTCGTATAACTGACATGTATACATATAAAATCTACCGACAATGACTAGATCATCATGTAATATTCTTGTCACAGTATGTTGCTAAATATATCACGAGTGTTTGCTCTGCCTAGAAGTGCTTCTGATAAAAGTTGTTCTGAGTTGGTTTCTTGAAGAAGTTGTTTCATACAAGGAGAAATCAAACTTTAATAGCTCGCCCTTAAGCAAGAAGCTCATATTTGAACTTCTTCAATGCTACAACAACATCCTTCATGCTCACCCTCTCATTGGCACTTTCCACGGAACAATTTAAAGCTAGTTCCATTATACACAATACACATTCCAATTTATTTGGGTATTGTTCTTTTGGCCTCAGCAAGTTTGAATCTATAACTTGAGCAATTGCATTCGGCATAGAATCATTTATCCAGCTTCTTAAGCTTGCATCCCCTGAACGATCTCTCTCATTGTTTGGTTTAGTTCTTGTAAATACTTCCATTAGCATAATGCCGTAGCTGTAAACATCACATCTAATTGACGCCAATCCTTCCAACCCGTACTCTACAAAGGTATTAAGAAATTAATTAGTAAAAGTTCAAGATGGATGAAAGTAATAGATAGGGGTTATACCTGGTGCAATGTATCCTAATGTTCCGAGCATTGTAGTGTGTGGATTGTTTTCTTCTTCACCAACGATTTTTGCAATTCCAAAATCACTTAAATGAGCAACCATCTGTTCGTCCAACAGAACATTACTTGGTTTGAGATCACAATGAACAATACGCATTGAATTACCATAGTGCAGATATTCCAATGCACATGCCACATCTATCATGATGTTAAGTCTTTGCAAGATATCCAAAAAACAACATTCTGAGTACAACCACTTCTCAAGACTTCCATTAGGCATGTATTCGAGTACCAAGGCCTTGAAATTTGAATTGGAGCAAGTACTTATGACTTTGCATAAATTTCTATGCCTAAGATTGCGTAGTACTTCACATTCCACATGAAAACTCTTGAATGCATTTTGTAGTCGGCTATTAAAAACTTTCACTGCCACGTCCCTTCCATTTTTTAGAGTCGCTCGGTAGACAGAGCCAAAACTACCAGATCCAAGTAAACGACCTTCATTGTAACCTTCAGTTGCTTTCATAAGCTCAAAAAATGAGATCCTTAATGTTCCACCAAGCGTAGAGTCTTCTATAACATCCACCATCTTTTTCTTTCGGTACCTTACAACCACATATGCTAAAGCTATGCCTATTTTGATCCCCAAGATTGCAGATAACACTCCAAAGATCAATTTTCGTCTCTTTTGCCTACTATCTCCAACACTACGGCATTGTGGAAGACCATATATTGGATCACCGCATAATCCGTCGTTAGACAAGAAGGATTCACTTGAAAAGTTTCTGAAATGGCCTCCAGAGGGAACTTCACCACTTAAATCATTAAATGAAACATTCAACTTCGTTAAGTATCTTAAGTTCTCCAAGGACATAGGTATATTACCAGAAAGCTTGTTGTAAGATAGATCCAATTGCTCCAAGTTCACCAGCTTACCCATTGACTCTGGAATAGATCCTTGTAGTCTATTATGTGCTAAGGAAAGACTAACTAAGGCCGGTAAATCCCCGATTGTGGTTGGAATGCTACCTGAGAAATGATTGACCGATAGATCAATATATGTTGCTGCTTTTAGATTCCCTATTTCTTTAGGTAGAGAGCCACTCAAGAAATTTGAAAAAAGTTTCAAACCTAGAAGGTTGTTTTGGAGCCAAAGACTTGTAGGTATGCTTGAGGTCAGTCTGTTATTTTCTATATGTACATACCTCAGTGTTGTGATATTCCCTAGACAATCTGGAATTGCACCTGTTATTAGATTTTCGGATCTCAACACTAGAGCATATAGATTGTGAAGTTCACAAAGGGCACTGGGAATAGATCCACTTATTTTATTCTCGAAAAGAGCTAATACTTGAAGCTTTTGCAATTTTTCCATGCTTGTTGGAATTGAACCTGTCAACTTATTTTCCCACAAATCTAGTAGTATAAGACTAGTGAGATTGCCAATTTCGCTTGGAATGCTACCGTGGAGATCACAACTATAGCCCCATATATATTGAAGAGAAGTTGAAAGGTTTCCAATTGAAGATGGAAGAATACCATGCAAAGGATTGTGAGCGAGAAACAATTTTGTTAAATATCTACAGTTTGTGAATGAAGTGATGAAGCTCAATTCTGTAGATTCACTAACAAAATTATTTATTTGTAAGTTTATAACTTCAAGGAATCTCAAATCACCAAGGAAATTGGGAATTGCTCCAGTGAAATTGTTGTTAGATCGGAAGAGTTTATTATGGTGAGTTTGGAAGAGTTAGAAATAGAGCTTGGTATTCTTCCCTGGAAATTATTCCCGTCGAAATGGAGTTCTTTGAGATGTGGGAGCTCACACCCCAAAATGTGCTCTTCCGATCTCCTGAAAGTTGATTATTTGAAATTGCGATCTTTATCATTGTTGAGATGTTGAAGATTCTTGGCGGCAGAGAGCCAGTGAACTTATTGTTGTATAAACCAAGTTCCTCCAATTTGTAAAGATTGCCAATCACTTGTGGGATTACACCTACAAAATTACATAGCGCTCAGACTTCGTAAGGAACCACTCCATAAAAAAGAAAAAATAAAGATTTTTTTTTTGGGAGTGCAATAAACAACCATACCTGTCAACTTGTTGTAAGCAAGAAATAAAGTCCTAAGCATGGTTAAATTTCCAAGCCCTTGTGGTAGTGATCCACTAAGTTTGTTGCTTGACAAAGAAAGGACCTGAAGTTTTGAACATTTTGATAAACTGGAAGGAATTTCGCCAGACAATTCATTCATAGAGAGATCTAGAATCTGGAGATTGGATATATTAAAGAGAGGAGGGATGAATCCAGTAAATGTATTATCTCGAAGATACAAAACTTGTAGCTTAGATAAGAAACCCAACCCTGAAGGGATTTGCCCACTAAAGCTATTGAACCTGAAGTCAGTGATTCTTAATTTTTGAAGTTGGATCAATTCTTGAGGCAAGCCACCATAGAAATGGTTTCTGCTTAAGTTGATAGAAACAAGAAATGATAAGTTTCCTAAATGGGGTGGCATGTTTCCAGTAAGATCCATATTTGAAATATCTAATGCAGTTACTCGCTGGGGGCCAATACCACAAGTAACCCCGATCCAGGTGCAAACAGAGGTTGAATCTGACCAGTTGTTTGATAAAATATGTGAAGGGTTTAAACTCAAGTGTTTTTTTAAGGTGAGAAGAGAAGATTGATCAGTCGAAATGTTGGTTATTGCCATGGTTATGCAGGCCATTATGCAATGCACCAAAAAAGTTGCAAGAGGAAAGAAATTAGCCTTCTCCATGATATTACTTTTCTTTGCTGCAGCTAACACTGTCGGAATTGTAGATATAAATACTAGTAGAATATGAACATAATTTTGAATTTAGTTCAGGAAATTTAATGCCTCCTCACATAGGGGCGCACATTATTTACTTTAATTTAGGCGTGAAATAAGGTGCAAATTCTCCAACATGTAAGCTGGACCAGCAATGGACTTTTCTTCCACAAGACACGCAATTGGACCGTTGTCAGAACGACTTTAAGAGTCAAGTAATCTTTCCACAAGAAGACCGATGCGAGTATTCTCTTTAATGGTCTTTCGGTTCTCAAAACAACTGATGACATTTCAAAATTAGAGAACGTCTAGGACAACATCTAGATTTAAAAGGCATATTAGGAACCATTGATCCGGGCCGTAGGCAGAAGATGGTATACCACTATTTCAATTCATACTCTTCTTAGAGATATTTTTGTCATCTCATATTTGCCACCTTTCACTTCACATTCCGTTAATATAGATTGCGGAAAAATATTGCCCGATTCATCAGTTTAATTTTCCATTAATTATAAATTGTAATAAAATTTTGGTAATTTTATCCCCCTCCCCGCCCACTCCCCCCAAGAAAAAAAGGGTAGACGTGGTATTCAAGACTTCCTACAACGTTTTTATTTCCTGTAAAGCGTTATTCATCATGTTTTTGCTTAAATAATTAGTTCATGGATAATATTAACTCTAAATAGATTATTAGTATCTTTGGAGAAAATTTTAACAGGAAAATAAGCAAATACAAAAACAATGTTAAAAAAATGCAAAAAATGAATGTTGATCAAGAGCTTGTAACATTTGTTTGTCCAGGAAAGCATTACTTGGGTTCAAATCACAATGAACAATAAGCTAGACTAATGCAAATATTCCAACGTACAAGTCACTATGCACATCATGGATAATGCTTACTCTTTGCAAGATATCGAGAAAGTAGTCATCCAAGTACAAACACTTATTACCAAGGCCTTGGATTTTGTTTTTGAGCATGTGCGCTAATAACCTTGCACAAATTCCGGTGACGAAGGTTGTATGGTATTTCACATTCTACATTAAAAATCTTGAATGAATTTTGTAGTTGCAAAAAATTTTACACCTTCACTGCCACATCATTTCCATCGTTAAGAGTCCCTTTCTGACACTACGTCTAAAAATCTTAAATGAATTTTGTAGTTGCAAAAATTTTACACCTTCACTGCCACATCATTTCCATCGTTAATAGTCCCTTTTTAGACATAGTGTTAGAACATCTCGATCCAAGGAAATGGCTCTTGCTATGCCCTCCTGTTGCATGAATAATCTATAAATGAAACCCTTGAAACTATAGAAACTTATGTAATTATATCTATATATATATGCTTATAAATTTTGATAGAACATGACATTTTAATCAAAGCCAATCCTTCCAGAGATGGTCCTGATATAAAAAAAAATGTTTAAGACTATTTGTGCCATGGGTAGGGATGTAGACGAGTCGAAGCGAGCTGGCTCACGAGCTTAAAATCTCAGCTCAGACTCAGCTCGAACTTTTTTGTCTCTAGACAAAAAAAGCCCAAGCCGCCCAAAAAAGTTGAGCTCGACTTGAGCTTTTTCCGATTCGAGCCGAGCTTGGCTCGACTTGATAACTTTATTTTTCATTTTCTTAAAATACTAGGAGATATAATATAAGAAGCCATTTTCCATCTACGAGCTTGTTGAGCCCATAAATACGAGTGGGCCCACACTGGCCGAATGAGGTTGGAGCACCGGCCCTGCTCGAGTCTTGTGTCAATTTTAAGGCTCTGCTGGAGCTTTGGCCCATCTAATACCGGCCATGAGCCTGCTAGGCTCAGACTTTTTACGGGTCAAGCCTCGAGCTGCCCAAGCCAAACGGCTCAATATGCATCTCTAGCCGTGGGTCCAATCTTGGGCGAGGCTTTGATTGAATCAACAACTTAAATCTTGAGCATTTAAAATCCATTTTCAAGGCTAGCTTAGAGAGACTAATAAGATTGCATATTTTAATTTTTAAGTTCATTATTATTTAGTAATGTAAAAAATATTCGTAATAGCTAATAACTCGAGATAATTTTTGTAACGGATTAAACAGGTCATCAAACATAAACATATCTTCAAATTCTATAATCTAATCTCAAACCAGAGCTTATAGCTGTTTTGTACTTATGCAAACAAAGGGGTAGTAATAATGTAAATATTTAAAATTGTTACAACGAAAGTTTTTTCGGCCATCTTTTTCTTTTTTTTTTTTGGTTAGGAATTTGTTTTTATTTTAGTCATTTAATCATTTTTACGTATAAAAAATATGATTTTAAGACACGTGGGACAGATAATTTTCATAGTAGCAATATAGTTATTATGAACATGGCTGGGCAATTGTGAAAATTTCAATTCAATCAATTTACAGCAGCCTGTGATTTTATTACACATAATAATGCGGTTCATTTATAAAATTTTAAACTGAAACGGAACCAAAAAAAAAAAAAAAGAAAAAAAAAGAAAGGAAAGAAAAATGTCTTCATCAAATAACGTACACAACTTTGTTGGAGCATGGACCAGGATAACATGCAGCTGGCCTTAGTAGACGAATCGCTGCACGACTCCAAGAAGATTCAAGTCATTGGAATTGTTATTAAGTGGAATTGTTACTATTTCAATTAGATCACAAATATGATTAACAAATATGATTATAAGTACGGTCTCAATATCTTGAAACCAAATTTTAACCCCAAAAAAAATATCCGATTTACTTAAAAGTATCTCCGATAGCCTCTTTATGTTGAAAGAGTATCTTTTACGTTATAAAGAGCATCTTTTAATTTATAGAGCAAAAATTTTAATCCATTCCAACAAACTCTTTTTTTGTATCCAAAAACAATCATTATGATCTTTTATTTTTAATCAATATATTTATTATTTTAATTTTCTTTAACCAATAAGATTAATTGTAGTTTGGTTGAATCAAAAAATGAGTATTAAAATTCTAAAACATTAAATTATAGAGAGTGAATTTAATTCTCTAAATTTAGAGAGTCAAACTCACTCTCTAATTCAAGTGTGTGTGGGTGTGTGTGTGTATTTATAGATGCGTTTACAGAAAAGGGGTAAAATTACAACTCCACACCCATGTTGTGTACTAAAAGAAAGAGAAATATATAGATAAAATCATAATTTAACTCTCCTTCTCTAAACCTATTTACACATCATCTGTACATGTAGCATTGCTCATATATTAAAATAAGGAATTTATTGGAGTTCAATTTTAACGCTTGACTCTTTAAAATAAAGAGTATTTTACATTTAAATAATCTATTGAAGATGCTCTAATTGCCTTTTGCCTTTTTTGTATGTTCATTTATTTTCATTTTTACTTCATCTTTGCTCCTGTGCCTCTTAGTGCTTGAGCTTATGAAATCTTGCAACTGTACGTGATCCCCTTTTCATTGTTTTTTTTTTTAATAATTTTTCTTTGGGTTTCAATTGAATTCAAACCTCAAGTCCCTCAAATCAAACATAAATTAAATATAACTTAGTAAACACCTGTATAAGTGGCAAGATAAGTATACAGATTATACATATCGATCCCACGCACATTCAATAATATAAGATCATAATATAGGTGACTCTGTAATTTTCTTCATATTCATTTTACACATTCATTTGAAAATCTTCTGATGCCATCTGTGCTCAACAAAGTGTAATGCAGAGGAAAAGAAAAAAGTTGAATTTGAAGAGTCTAAAATTGATAAAATTGCCTTTTTCAATTCATTTTTGTTCTGCAAAAATAATTCGTAAACCTTTTAATACGTTCCGTTGTATGATGACATAGTGACATGGATATATGATCATGGTCTCCTCACAGAATCATTTTTGTGAAGCTAACATTAAACTTTTCCCTAAAAACCTGGCCGATGATTGAGAATGACAGTTTTAACTTGGCCTTAATTTTCCTGTAGAGTATTTTGCGGTTTGCAAAATCAAACCAACAAGAAAACAAAAAGTGCAACTTGAAAATCTCATTTGTCAATATATATGTACCTATATATATATATATATATATATATATATTACTAATAATAATTAAAAGGAACCTCAAAATGGAAGGGGGGAAAAGGAAGGAAAAACTTGTATTTGTGCATATGCAAACTACTACAAACTCTCTTGTGTTCTTCCCATTATCTTCAAAAGATGACAAAAAATACGAGCCAAAAAATGAAATAGATTTCTAATTACGAATATACAGGTCCTCTTAATTTATTAAGAGTAATTTCACACTCATCTAAGCCATAAAAAGGGGTTTTTATGGATATGTTTCTTCAATTTTTTTTCTAAAACTCAAGATAGTTTTACTTTTGTTATTTTATGGTGGAAAATGATTTCAAACGTATTAAAATTTGGAAAAGGACTAAGTTTGCAAGTTTTTAGAAACCATCGAACTCAAATGCAGCGGAAACAAAGTTGAGGACTGCAGTACAATTTATGAAGGACTTGAATTAGTACTTGAACTTTTTAAGCCCCATGGAATGGACAAGCTTGCAAAATTGAGGGCCTATTCTGCAAGTCGGTATTTCATATGTATTTGGACGTCTATTTTGGTCCACTGCGAAAATAGAGAACAAAAAAGTTCATTCATGTAAATTTTTGTAACACATTTTTTTTAGTGTTTTGAAAAACGTGAAGCGTGGAAAAGCTTAGACCTAAAGCTTCAATCTTTACAAGTCGCCTAGGTAGCGTTTAAGCGTTAAAAAGTGTTTCTCAATTTTTTTTTATTTTTTATCTTTAGAATCAATATAAAACTATTAGTTAATTGAAATTAATGTATACGAATTATTTATAAAGACATAAATTGTAAATATATCCATTTAATAAATAACTTTTACTTTAATTTAATAATACAATGTTAGTATTTTTCTCATATAAGTCAACATTTACTTTTCTTTTTTGATATTTTGTTTCTCTTCTATTCTTTATTTCTTACAATGTAAATTACACTTTAAAGATATTTTATAAATTTATATTAACCTTTTAGTTTGATATTAACTTTAATTGGATCTCAAACAGTAGAAACAAAAATAAAAGATAAAAAAAGAAAAAAAATTTAAAAAATGTAGCTTAATTCACGCCTAGGTGCACTTAAGAACGCTTTTTCACGCTTAAGCCCGCCTAATCGCGCTCAATTTTTTTATTTTTTGTCTTTAGAATCAATATAAAACTATTAGTTAATTGAAATTAATGTATACCAATTATTTATAAAGACATAAATTGTAAATATATCCATTTAATAAATAACTTTTACTTTAATTTAATAATACAATGTTAGTATTTTTCTCATATAAGTCAACATTTACTTTTCTTTTTTGATATTTTGTTTCTCTTCTATTCTTTATTTCTTACAATGTAAATTACACTTTAAAGATATTTTATAAATTTATATTAACCTTTTAGTTTGATATTAACTTTAATTGGATCTCAAACAGTAGAAACAAAAATAAAAGATAAAAAAAGAAAAAAAATTTAAAAAATGTAGCTTAATTCACGCCTAGGTGCACTTAAGAACGCTTTTTCACGCTTAAGCCCGCCTAATCGCGCTCAATTTTTTTATTTTTTGTCTTTAGAATCAATATAAAACTATTAGTTAATTGAAATTAATGTATACCAATTATTTATAAAGACATAAATTGTAAATATATCCATTTAATAAATAACTTTTACTTTAATTTAATAATACAATGTTAGTATTTTTCTCATATAAGTCAACATTTAATTTTCTTTTTTGATATTTTGTTTCTCTTCTATTCTTTATTTCTTACAATGTAAATTACACTTTAAGGATATTTTATAGATTTATATTAACCTTTTAATTTGATATTAACTTTAATTGGATCTCAAACAGTAGAAATAAAAATAAAAGATAAAAAAAGAAAAAAATTTTAAAAAATGTAGCTTAATTCACGCCTAGGCGCACTTAAGAATGCTTTTTCACGCTTAAACCCGCCTAATCGCGCTTAATTTTGATTTATTGGCCAACACTTTGAGTTGACTCTTTTTTTCACACTTTTGGCCAAAGCAAGGCATTTTACCCGGCGGCTTTTGTGATATCCATTACTTTGTAGGAACTCAAAGAGTAAGATTTCTAAGTCCTGGATATTTGATTTCAATAGACCGTAAATTGTTGTTATCTAATTTTTTTATGTTAATTTGGCATTTAATTCTAGCATGTCTCCGTCTCTAAGCTTACTTTAACGTTAAAGCCACTTGATCGAAAAAGATTATACTGTAATCTAGTAGAATTTATATCATTCATTGTTACTTTTAGTAACACGTAGAGGCCGGATTTACTTTTACCAATCAAAGTGTAACAAGTGCGTAATTGTATTTAACTAGGTGTATCATTAAACTAACTGTGTCACAACTTTGTTCAAATGGCAACTTCATAAAATTCATTACATATCCTCTGTTTTCTGTAGTGATGAGTGAGTCATGAAACTTTTCAATATGGGCTCAGAAAACAGAAAGAAATTAAGCTGTCTGAAAATTCTCGTGTACATTGTTTGTATATTGAGAAAAATTTTTGACAAGAAAAGGAAAAGAAAAAAAAAAAAAAACGAAGCTAAGCACTAGTTGTTCATCTTAAGGTACAAACAGTGCTAATACAACTCATAAGAGGAATGGATTATTTATACAAGATGTATTGCACAAGATCCACTCTTATCTAGCTTCCATAACTGAAATTGACAACCCGTTGTTTTGGTCCAGCCAATTGCACCATGCTATTCGTAAGCATAGAAACCACATCTGTCATAAAGGGTCTATCGTCAGGATGGTCTTGAACGGATAAGTGACCTATATGGATGCATCTTACGATTTCATCCCTATGACTGGAATTCTTGAGTATTGAATCCATTAGTTCCATAACTCTTCCATCCACCCATAGCTTCCAGACCTGAGATATGAGAAGTTTTTGTTAATTCTTACTATCGTTAAAAATTCATTTCAGATCATAACATGTTTTGACGAGGACTCACATTGCCCATAAGATTGACAGGGCAGTCCAAATTGTAGTTGCTATAGTTTTTCTTGCCACCGAGAATGTCAAGCAGTAGAACTCCATACCTAAATACATCGGTTTTCATGGAAACAATTCCTTGTATGGCATATTCTTGAGACATGTAATCGCAGCACAAAAGAATAAATTTTCCGGTGATGAATATTACTTGCATATATCAAATTAGTATCAATATTATTTACTCACGGTGAATTCTCCTCTTCATAGATAAAGCTCATATCGACGTACAAGAAAATTCATTTTTACCCTAGTTCTTTTCCTTCGCTGTTGCTGGTGATTCATCTTTGTGCGAATGGAATGTGCCGTCTCTCCAAATAGAACGTCGGTTATTGGTTGCGTAAGTTTTGTTTTCTCTTTTCATGTTTCATCAGCCATAATCACAGTGCTGATTTTTTTTTTTTTTTGGTCGATCTCGGTTTCAACGCTGGGACAGTTTGCCTTCTTCGTTTTATCCCTCAACTACAAGGTTTAGAGAATCTTTGTAAATTAATAAGGTTCTCTGCTTGTTTATTATTATTATTTTTATTTTCTATTTTTTAATTTTCATGTTTTTGTATGCATTGAATTTTCCCCCGTTTTCAAGGGCGGTTAACACATATAGAAAGCCAGAATGTGATGTCTTAAGAACAGTATTTTCAGCTCCTCCTGCAAATTCAAGATTTTGTTTTTTTCTTTTCAAAGATCTCTCAATTCTATATCCAAAAAAGCCTTCTTCTTTAGGCCTATTAGACAGACATGGCCGAGGCCCCACCACATTCCCAACAGTCAATTCTTTACTTCATTTTGAAAGAGAAGCAGGTTATTTTCCGCCTCCTGTTGCATTTAATTTGTGTACATAGATAAAATTTTAGTGTATGAGTACTTGTTGGGTTTTCTTGAATTGGAGGTCACTGAGAGTTTAATTGTACAAAGCTGCTTCTTCTAGGGGATCTTAGTTAATTTGATCGGGTAAATGTTTGTGCGTTAATGAAATTAAAGTTACTTAGGCTATGCTTAAACTGATAATTAGCTACAAATGCCTGGAAGTTGTAGTTTTTTCCGATCTCCTTAGATAATTTAACTGGAAAACTCTTGTTTGAGAATGGTGATGCATATTTATGTTTTTTGATATTACAAAGGATTGTAAAGGAGGAAAATCGAACTCTTGATCAAAGGTTTAGGAGTTAACTAGGATGCCTTAAACAACGAGGGTCTTAGTGATGCATATTTCTTTTAGTTGCTGGAGAATGCAAGTTACTTTTGAAAGTAGTAAGAAATACATTTTTATCAAATTAAATATAGCATTAGGTATGACTCGAGGAATTAACATGGTTTCCAGCTAAAAAGGGTGATTGTTTCTGGAAAAGGATTTTCTTTTGCTGGCGGTTTTCCAGTAAATTGAATTGCACAAGGTGGAATGGAATTCGTCAAATATATAAACATGATTAAATTAAATGATAAGGCTGTGAAGTACAACCAATTACTACGAAGTACAACCAACTAAATTGGTTGAAATCAGGAAATTTTATTTGCGATGTTAAGAACTATTAGAATAACAAATTTTGGAGAAAAAGAATGGTAGAAAATTCTGTAAATGGACAGATGAATGGACAGCTTTTTTTTTTTTTTTGGGTGCCGATAGGGAAGAGACTCTCATTTATTTGAACCATCACACTAATAATTTCCCAAAAAGTTTCTACACATATTGTCTCTCAATTTGGCAAGCTTGTACGTAAACGAGTCTTACTTCTTTGTAAGAGAAATGTTGCATTTGAAGTATTAAATAAAGTCGAGTAGATTAATACTTCTAAACCTATTTTACCCCCCAACAATCTCATATTTAATCAACATCAACGTCCAACTCTTTACGTGCGTTAGTGTCACTGTAACATCGCTCAACTATGGATCTTCTAACTATCACAGTCCAACTTCAGAACTCGACGACTTTACTGCTAGAACGGGAAAAGATTTTCTTGTGCCTAAAGATGCCCAATGTTTAGAATCTAAATCTCACATCACTTTTAAGGAAACCTTAAAGGTAAACTCATTGAGTGAAGTAATTTAATGTATTGCAATCCTAGATCTATTCTTCTCACTAAAATTAACGATCCCTAAATTGTCAGTCCCAGCTTCTTTTGTTAGCATATCACTACTCAGTTGTTCTCTATCATGAAAGTTTTAAGTGCTTTTGAGATTTTCTAATGATATTGTTTGAGTGGATGCATGATCCGTTAATATGCAATGGAAAGAAGATTTTAGGAAATGTATGCAACTTCAACTTTGTAGTTTTAATGATGTAAATTGTTAGTGGAAAGCAGAATACAAGCTTTTGGAAAAATGAGAGTTGCTTGAGGTTTAGGACACATTAGTTTCTTAGATCTCATTTCAGTTTTCTACCAATCTGATTATTTGATTGTAACTGACCTTTGGTTCTACTTGCCTAGCATATTTATTATGCATAATAATTGTGAGTGTGTCACTTTAAATATGCAATTTCCCACTTAATCCAATTGGTTTCAGATGGACTGGATTTACTGAATGCGTTTTGGAAAGATTTGAACCACATTCAAGTATTTGTTTCAATCTCGAATTATTTTTGGACTTGACGTATTAGCAGTTTTTTTATTGGTTGGTAACTTGAGAATTCAAACTCAATCTGGTTAAAGTTTTTGAATTTGATAAAATTTCAAGTTTTTGATATCTTGAAATCAGTTAGTGTAAGTTTTGAACTTTATTGGTCCTCCCCCCCCCCTTTCTTTAAATGTAAACAAGACTTTTGGCAAGATATGTTGATCTTCATTGAAATTCTAAGTAGTGAGCATAGTAGTTTTAGATTAATTTATGGATCAAATCTAACAGAAAATTGTGTTTCCTAAGCATTTATGAATTTTTTTGTTTCTTCATTTTGAGGTTTATAATCTTGTGTTAAGCTACCACCTACACTTCTTATATGAGCTCTTTTATCTTTTTTTCTTCCTTGTGGGATTTTTCTGTTTCAATGATTGTTTGATTCAAACTTAATTCGTCTTTAAATAATTTAAGATAACTTATAGTGCACATTTATTACATACAATTAAGATTTGTGAAAGACACATAAAATGTGAGATGATGTTCTCTTTACTTTTAGTTGAATACAGTTCAATCAAAATGGTTGATTGGCATAACATTAGTTAATATTTTAGCCAGTTATCTCTTGTCTTGAATAAAAGATGGGAGAGTTTTATGCAATCAATTTAGTTGGTTTGGCATAAGAAAAATAGTTTTCAACTTTTAATTATAACTTTATCTTTAGGAATTAATTTGTTCTCTCTTTGTTTTGTTGGTTGTCATGAACATGTGTTCTCTTACTGTGATATGTAAAATTTTTCACGCAAAATAGTTTGATGTTGCACTTGCAATCTCTAGATGATCTTGTCGATACAGGGACACATTATCTTTGAGGCCGGGATCAACTACTCAAATTAGAACAAAAGAAAGTATCTCTTTAGGAGAAAGTCCCTTCTACACAAACATAACCTTTTCGAATTTAAAGTATATTCATGCTTTGTCATAGCACTTTAAGTTTCAGATATCAGGGCAGTTTTTGAGAACAAGTCTGAATATCAACAATATTGACATCTTTAGCATTTGAATCTGCCCTTTGACAAAAGGTACGAGCATGATGGAAGCGTAATATAAGATTTTTATTTTTTGTAGCAAATGAAATTGCATGTGAATGAATTTATTGGTTCTTGGTAGCAAGATGGATAGAACTCTTGACTTCTTCAGAGACAAGATCATGATTAGGTGATTAGTTGTAGAAGTGAACATTGATGTCTTCAGAATATTAGGGATTTTTTTGGTTCATATATTTTGACTTATTGAAGATTAGCATTGTTGAAGAATTGAAATTCAACATTTCTTTTGTGATATCATATATGATGATACATGTAGAATTGAGGCTCAAATCTAGAAAAGATCGGAAGAGCACACGTCTGCACTATTTTGCTAGAAATGTAAAAATTGTTAGAGCAAGTGTTTCTGACATTTTCTGAATTGGCTTACTTTTGAATTGACATTTTCTGAATTGGCTTACTTTTGAATTGTTAGAGCAAGTGTTTCTGACATTTTCTAAATTGGCTTACTTTTGACTTGTTAGAGCAAGTGTTTCTAACATTTTTTGAATTGGCTTACTTTAGAAAGTCTTTTAAGCGTTGCAGAATTTCTTTTCTAACTTGTTTTACTTGATGAATATCTTAAGCTTTTGGTTTGTTGCAATGAATTGTTAGTATCCAAGGTGTGTAATGAAAAGTAATAAATTTTCTCAATTGTAAAATACTCGCCTCTTACCTTCTTCCTCTAGACCCCTCTCTAGAAACTTTACTGTTCCAAAGTATATAGTTATTTATCCTTTTCTTGCTGACTATGGGTAACCCACGACAATCTAAACACCACAACAATTTGGCATGCCTTTAAAGTTTCCGCCTTGATTCAAGTACCTTTCCGTTTTATTAGTCAGTTCCAAAGAAATATGTATTTCCTAAATAAACGGATTCAACTATTGATTTTAGAACAAATACTCCGCAACACGTGCAATGGACGTGCCGCACCTAGTATATATCTACATATATATATATATATATAGACCCAGAGATGTGGCGAATTACACTTGAAAAAACCACTCAACTCGTCTTGATGTATTATTATCTTTGGCATTTCAAATATTGGTACTTTTTTTTTTCTTGAAGTTAAAATTTTGTTATGCAACTAATAATTTATTAAGCGGGAGACTATTCATGAACTAATTATTAGCACCAAAACTGAAATCATGAATAACGCTTTATGGAAGACAATGAATGAATGACTTGGGGTGAATGGACTTTCTTAGGACATGCATGGAAAAAGTTGTTAATTACACTTTTGATTGTATAGACTACTAGTGGAAACATTTTTAGCAATCCTTGAATACTCAAACCTTAATACTTTACTTCACTAACTTTTTGACATTTGTAAAATTTGATATCCACTTGACCACTTCACTAACACCAATTTAACACTGTTAGCTCTCTCAATTAATTAAAAATCTTCATTTTTATTTTCATTTCCTATTTTCCAATTACTATCCGTTTTATCATTCAATTTCCTATTCTTCAGGTTTTCTTTTTTGTTCTTGATCTAACCTATAAAAGTCAGCATTTTTTCTTTTCTTTTTTTTTTTGAATTTAAATTTTTCTTCATATTTAACACGTACATATTCACATTTATCGATAATTTTAGCATGTATTTTGTTGCTAATGTCATAATAAAATCAAATAAAACGATATTTCAGATCACAAATAAATTAATGTGAAGAATCTCAAAAGAGTAGATTAACTGTGTGAATAACAAAATATTTCAGTAGAAAATACTAGCTTAGTTCTGATTTTCTCGCAGTGCCTTCTCATACACCATTTTGAGTAGAGTCATGAACGTATTTAACATATTTCCAAAAAATTATTAGAAGTACATTAAATCATATATAGAAATATAAATAAAAAAATATAATCAAAATTATTATGCACTTGAAATATAGGCACGCATAAAAGCATTGATTAACCATTTAGGTAAAATATTGTAAATTGAATTTACCAGTTCAAGAATTTCACAATCGAAAATTGAAAATGATTATGGCGTCATACAAACAAACTCACTTACCTTTAAAAAAAAGAAAAAATGAAAAAACTTACGTCTATCATCAAAATATACCTTACTTGAATGTCTTCCTTGCATGTTGCTACCAAATGGAGTGTGTTTTGTGGCGGGAGGACGTTCTAGGGTTTTTGGAGGCACTAAGTAATTTTTAAATTAAAATTTTGTGGGGCTCTAAATTAAAACTTATATTGCAAAAATTTGTTTATAGAATATATTAATAAATTAAATATATAAATATGGTAATCATATGAACTAAACTGATTATTAGTTATACTTTACAATAAATTTTTTTCTCCTTTGTCAGCTAATAAATATCACTTATATATATATATATATTATCCCATACTTAAAAATAAATATTTAAACTCACAGTAATAATTTTTTAATTTAGAGGAGCTTTTTGTTGAGTCATTTTGGGGTTTTAAGTGACCGCCTACAAGGCCTATATTCAAGCACGTTTATGTGAGGAGAGAACGGGAGATAGGGGATATTAATTGGCATATATATATATATATATAAATAAAAGGAGCAAGGTCTCATTTTAAGTTTTCCCGCCCATTTTTTATTTGTATGCTTTGCGGTACCTTTAGTTTTTTTTCTTTTCCTTTTTTTTTTTGGCTAAAAATTTGTTTTTCGACATTCCATATTTGATCCCGTTAATTGTGATTTTTTTTTCTTTTTCTTTGACTTTACGCAATTTTTGCATTTTGTTTTATACTTTCTCTTCCCCCGCCCCCCCGCCCGATCCTGTATAATCAAATTCCATATTCCCTTCCCTTTCCTTCTCCAATTAACTAGCAACCAATTAATAGAAGAAATATCACTTTTATTAGTCAATCATAATATATTGATTGATTCAAAATCATAATCAGTTTTCCTATTATAATGTTTTGATTAACTGATATTATAATCATTTTTTTATGTAGAATTGCTTATATGGTTTTCCCCCCTTCCATTTCTGCGATGAATGTAATATATCTTAGAAATATATTCAATTTAATATATATTTTTTTTATACGAAGGGAGACAAGGTAGGGGAGGGTTGGTGATTCAAATCTGGGACCTCTTGCCCGGAACGTGAATACCTAACCATAGCACTTACTCGAATTACATATTCAATTTAATATAATATCATTTTAAATGCATTCTTTTTAGACTTTTAATTATGCCTGTCTTGCATCTTTTTTCTTTTACCTATTATGTGTATTGTTAGGTCTATAATAGAATGGCTCTAAAATAATTAGTTTACAGGTGTTTTTTCTATCTTCTCTTCTTTGAATTTTAATTCTTGGCTTCCAATTAATGAATTTTATCCTAAATGTAGGATATGTCTTTCGAAAATCATAACTGGGCGTTGGTATTTATTTATCTCCGAATGTCCCTTAAAAAAAAATCACTCCAAATGTTACTGGTTGTATATTTAGGGCCATTGATAGAAGAACGAATGAGGTAGCCCATATGCTGGCCACTCAAGCTTTTGATTGTGCTCTTAATCTTCATTGGGTGGCAAACCCATCGGGTTTCATTGTAAATGTACTATTGGATGATGCTATGAAGTGAATGAAGTGTGTTTTTGGGTGCCCAAAAAAAAAGAAAAAAAAATTATTATGTTGATATAGTTATGGGAAATTATTAGAGAAGAGATCGGAAGAGCGTAATATTTTACACATCATGAAGTTGTATGCTTTTCAATAAAATTAAATTTGATAAATTAGTAATTCTTTTATTTTTGGTTACTTGTACTTTTCTTAATTTTTATTTTTAATAAAGGGTTCAATGGATACTCACTGTTCGAATTTGTATATTTTACCATTAAATATGTTATTATTGTTGTTTTATCCCGTGCAAAGCACGGGTGATAATTCTAGTAGGGAATGAAAATAAAAATGAAGATTTCTAATTGATTAAGAGAGTTAACAGTGGTAAGTAGAGGTTAGTGAAGTGGTCAAGTGGGTCTCAAATTTTACAAATGTTAAGAAATTAATGAGATGGAGTATTGAGGGTTGAGTACTCATGGAGTAGTAGAATTTTTTCCGTGCATTGTACTAGATTTTATAATGTTATTGTATCTTGCTTTTTAGTTCAAATATTTTTGCGTCAATGGAAAATTAGGATTAAAATGTATCCAAATGAGCATTAAATGTGTCACCATCATGTATTTTGGTGTAAATTATATCTAAGCATTGTACAATTATAATATAACCTATTGATACCTTCTAATAGCAAGTTCAAAAATCATGCTAAGAGACAAAAAGGGCCTGAAAATTTACCCAAGAAGCCTTTTACAAGAAATAAAACGGGAATTTACTCGAACAGTTACTTAAATTCTTGTTGTTCTTCCAAGTTTGAAAAAGAAATTTCTTCCAAACAAAAATTCTTGGTTTCATTTGGGTTTTCAGGAGCTGCGGCAGCATCCCTTACTCAAGTCGACTCTTGAGGACTCGTCACAGATTTTTGTTGGAGTGCAACCTCCAAAGGAATGTACGTAAGTTAAGGGTCAGGTAGAACCATTCTCTCTCAGCTATATATAGGTAAAGCTTGTTTAAAATTTGTTTAAAATTATTGCAATACTACAATAATGAGTGGAATAGGAGAAGAAAGCTTCTTTCAAGGATGTTGTTTCCAACCTTAATTTTGACCTTCTGGGATGGTGGTGAATAAAGGAAATAGCTTAGTACCACACCAGAAATTAACAATTCTACTTGTCATTTTTGATTATTTTAAATGTGACCTAAATACATTGAAATTTCTTTAAAAACTGAGATTTTCTTATAAATTTTCAGCCCTTTTGTTATTCTTGAATGAATTTTGAACTTTTGCTGTTAGAAGACCTCAATACGTTGTATTACAATTGTAAAATGCATTTATAGTTAACATCAAGATAGTACATTTTAATCCTAATTTTCTATTGACACAAAACAAAGGAAGTATTTGAAATCCCGTACAGTGCATATGATACATACTAGCAAAGTACCAGCAAGAGAGTGTATGAAGCCGGCCAGAAGATCAAGCTTAAAATTTAGTTCACATAACCTACATATTACCAAAGAATTCACACTTTGGCACAGTTTTTTACCGTAAAACTGACAATTTCATAATAATTGATAGCAGATGAAAATGGCATTCCATTGATCGCAGGGGCTGAGCCAGAATTTTTCTCCGGTGCAGTCCAAAATTTTTTTTCATTGGGGTCAATCTTGGAGTTTAGAGATAGTAGTTGAGAAATAAAAAGAAAATAATTTTTCTCTCCTATCATATTACCAAAGCTTGCAGTTCATGTGGTCAAACAATGGTTAAAAAAGCATATATGAATGACATAGATCCAGAAAAGTTTCAGAAGTTGAATGATGCCTTAGAAATCCTCATGGGTGAGAAACTACAGCCATGGAGAGAGGTGCCTAAGTGCATTTGACAGTGAGGCTAAGGGGTGGATGGGGGTGTATGGAGTACAAAGAGAAAGTTCTTGTGTACATTGTTTGTATATTGCGAAATATTTTTGACGGGGGTGTATGGAGTACAAAGAGAGAGTTCTTGTGTACATTGTTTGTATATTGCGAAATATTTTTGACGGGGGTGTATGGAGTACAAAGAGAGAGTTCTTGTGTACATTGTTTGTATATTGCGAAATATTTTTGACGGGGGTGTATGGAGTACAAAGAGAGAGTTCTTGTGTACATTGTTTGTATATTGCGAAATATTTTTGACGGGGGTGTATGGAGTACAAAGAGAGAGTTCTTGTGTACATTGTTTGTATATTGCGAAATATTTTTGACGGGGGTGTATGGAGTACAAAGAGAGAGTTCTTGTGTACATTGTTTGTATATTGCGAAATATTTTTGACGGGGGTGTATGGAGTACAAAGAGAGAGTTCTTGTGTACATTGTTTGTATATTGCGAAATATTTTTGACGGGGGTGTATGGAGTACAAAGAGAGAGTTCTTGTGTACATTGTTTGTATATTGCGAAATATTTTTGACGGGGGTGTATGGAGTACAAAGAGAGAGTTCTTGTGTACATTGTTTGTATATTGCGAAATATTTTTGACGGGGGTGTATGGAGTACAAAGAGAGAGTTCTTGTGTACATTGTTTGTATATTGCGAAATATTTTTGACGGGGGTGTATGGAGTACAAAGAGAGAGTTCTTGTGTACATTGTTTGTATATCGTGAAATATTTTTGACAAGAAAAGGAAAAGAAAATAAAAGGAAGGTAAGCATTGGTGGTTCATCTTAAGGTACAAACAGTATTAATACAACTCAAAAGACAAATGGATTCTTTATTTAAGATGTATTGACACAAGATACACTCTTATCTAGCTTCCATAACTGAAATTGATAATCTGTTAGAGCAATTCTTTTCACAAGTAACTTCTCTTCTTGCTCCATGTGCGCTGATAAAGAATGCCGGTTGTCTCGGTGCAGCAAATTGTACCATGCTATTCGTAAGCATAGAAACCATATATAGATCATAGAAGTTGTATCATCAGGATGGTGTTGAACACATACGAGACCTATATGGATGCATCTTACGATTTCATCCATATCTCTCGAATTCTTGAGTGTTGAATCTAGTAGCTCCACAACTCCTCCTCCTACCCATAGTTCCCAAGCCGAAGATATGCGAAGGTTTTGTTAATTCTTATTATCAGAAAAAATTCCTTTCAGATCAAGAAAGGTTTTGATGGGGACTCACATGGTCTATAAGATTGACAGGGTGGTCCAACTTACAGTTGCTATAGTTTTTCTTGCCACTCACAATTTTAAGCAATAAAACTCCATAGCTAAATACATCGTTTTTCATGGAAACAATTCCTAGTATCGCATATTCTGGAAACATGTAACCACTACAAAATTAACAAATTCTTTAGTGATGAAAGTTACTTGCGTGTCATGCCCTCAAATTTATTACCTTATTTTCTCGTATTATCGGCATTTAACAAGAGTAAAAGCATTTGAAGAATAATTCTCGATTCAAAATTTGAAGGCAAGACTTTATAAATATAAGTCAAACACTATTATACATAATATCATTTTACAATAACTATTACGGCAACTCACAACGAAACCTCGGTCATACCCCGAAATCTCGATCACATACATATATCTTCTCCATCTTTGGAACGATATGGACACATAGCTTCTTTATTCAATACCGGAATGAGGGGTGAGTACAACGTACTCAATGAGTAACAAAATATTTTGATTCACATTTCATTTAAGAAATGCATTTTCAAGAAAATCATCGAATGCACAATGCCTTTAAATGCAAGAAAGGGCCCTATCATTAGTTAAACTACTACCCGTAGTGTGCATAATTCAAAGATTCAAAATGGTTCAAAGATTCAAAATGGCCAAGACCACATAGCAAGGCTATAATACAAAGACTACCACATAGCCAAAATGACTAAGACCACATAACAAGGTCATATTATCACAAAGCAAATCAAAACGGGTAGAGTATTAACTAGTGATTCAAATGCAATAAACCAATTTCCTCCCATAATAATAATGCATTAAAAATCATGCCTTTATTATAAAAACGTTATAAACAAAAGATAGGAAGTCAAAGTACCGGTTATTCGCCTTAAAGATTTCTCAAAGATTCTTTGAACAACTCTTGGTGGAAATTTTACCTTTAAAACTTTGACATTTTTTTCTAGCAAAGTGTCTTTTAAGTGGGATCCTATATATATATATAGAAAGGGCTTTATTTTAAGGACAATGAGAGTGTTTTGGGATGTTGTAAGTAGTGTTCTCCACCTCACAATAAGGTTGGACGAATTTTGGTGAATTCTCTTAGCATTTGCCTTCTTTTTTATAGAATTAGGAATTAATTGTATTTAAACGGTATATAAGATCCACCATTTATGCAAATGACAAGTGTCCTAAGAGTTGACAAAAATAGCAATTTCATTATTTACAAACATGCCAAGTGTCTCATACACTTGGCAAAACTAGCAAGATTATTATTTATAGATTAATGCTATTTAGCACCACTAGTACTTAGCATCATATGAATGTGTCATTGAATAATAAGTCAAATCACGTGAGTCATTTATTCATGCATTTTATTCCACTTATCATTCAATACCACATTAGTTGCCACGTAGACTTATGCCAAGTACTACTGGTGCTACATAGCATTATTCTTATTTATAAAAATAACACGTGCATTAAAATTTGGCCAAATGAGCAAATTCATTATTTACAAAAATGACAAATGTCTTCATATTTGGCAAATCTAGCATGACCAATCATGGGCCATTCTCTTGTGATTTAATTAATTAATATTCACATCTTAAATTTAGGCATTTAGTTGAGTAATAAACTTTTAGTTTTGGAATATAAATAATGAAAAATTCACGTATTCATTCCAATTGTTGGCAAAATAATTATCGTGTCATCAAATTTATTGTTGAATTTTTACGGGATATTACATTGTGTGTGTCAAATTATTATCAATATTATTTACTCACTATGTTCCAAAGATTCTACTTGTGTTGGCTTTAGATTCTTGCAGCCCAACTGTTCTAGCCATGCCAAAATCTGATATTTTTGGGTTAAAGTCGTGATCAAGCAAGATGTTGTGAGCTTTGAGATTTTGATAAATCACCTTCAACCTTCAAAACTTGTGAAGGTAGAGTAGTTCTTGAGCAACTCCTTCAATGATGTTCCTACGGCAAGTCCAACTAAGTACTTCTCTTGTGTCGGGTTCTGTTCGCAGTTTATGTTTGTGCTTACATTAGGATAGGAAAGAAATAAGGATGTAAAGAGTCAAAGATTACGTACTGAAGAGGAAGAAATTTAAGCTCTTGTTTGGCATGTATTCTTATACTAAAATGTTTTCTTGTCCTTCAATGCAATAACCCAAAATCCTAAAAAGATTAGTGTGTTAGAGTTTGGCTATCAATTGAATCTCATTTTTGAACTCCACTAGTCCTTGCCCTGAGGTTCTTGAAAGTCTTTTTATAGCTATTTCTCGCCCATCAGGTAAATCTCCATGAAAATTATGGCTAACCGATTAATGTCTTAATTTTAATGCTACCTTAACAGCTTATATATGGAAAAAGCTTACCTTATAAACTGGTCCAAAGCCCCCCTCTCCGAGCTTATTTGAAGTTGAGAAGTTGTTTGTGGCCATGCCAATACTATCAAAGCTAAAAAAGTTCACCTGACGAATCTTACCCATTTTATCGTTGCTTGGATGGGAGATGTTGGCTTCCAGCTCGTTTAGAATTTTCCGTCTTTTGTCTTTGTGTACTCCTGTAAATAAACACAAGAAGCAGAAATTTGGACAGACAAAACAAGGAAACATGATTTGAATCCAGTTTCTTCACTTATATCTGTCTTACTTTTTCTTCATGCATAATAGCAAAAGATGCATAGTGCTACTAATATAGTCCCACCGAGCGCTGTAACAAGCCATATCCACCACTTCCTTCCTGCATAAATAGTAAGGATAGAAGCTTAATACTTAACAAAATCATAATAACCATGTCGTTTGTCATACTACTTAGCAAGATGAAAATCAAAAGAGGCTAGTAGCTAACCTTTCCTGGTATTAAGATGCGAAAATTTTTAATTTTCTCCTCTCTTTCAGTAACCAAATTATCATAAAACTTCCTATTGACGGGAAAGCTATAAGTATTCTCTTTTATCACGGTTATGGGCTTGTTTTTGCTGGAAAACTGCATGGCCAGTGTTCAAAATAGAGGCTACTTGAAGCCCGGTTTCCAGGGATCGCAAATGCTTTGGATAGACAAGGATGGCTTGTTTCTAGTATCCAACAATTCAAATTTTACCTTTGGATTCACCACTACAAAAGATGTCACTTTATTTCTCCTTGCCGTAATTCACAAGGACAGTTCAACTATAGTGTGGTCTGCTAACAGAGGCCCCCCGGTGCATCAATAAAGATTCTACACATCAAACTCTTTCCTTATCTGAAAGGAATATTTTATGATAATAAGAATTAACAAAACCTTCTCATATCTCAGGGTTTGGGAGCTATGGGTGGAAGGAAGAGTTATGGAGCTAATCGATTCAACACTCAAGAATTCAAGTCATATGGATGAAATTTTTAGATGCATCCATATAGGTCTGTTATGTGTTCAATAGGATAGACCCTCTGTGATACATATGGTTTCTATGCTTACAAATAGCATGGTGCAATGGCGTGCTCCAAAACAACCATCATTCTCTATCAGCACACTTGGAGCAAGAAGAGAAATTACTGGTGAAAAGAGTTGCACCAAATGGATTGTCAATTTCAGTTATGGAAGCTAGATAAGAGTAGCTCTTGTGAAAATACATTTAACGTTCAGATCAGAGGTGCTATAAACATAGCAAAATTTTTCTTATCGGAATTGACAATCGAAGACTTATTCTTGGGCAAACCAGAATTGACAAATAACTAAATTTTTTGTCATTAAATTTGTTCGTTGAAGTGAACAACTTTGGAGTTGATTCAGTACACTCATGCTACTATCAATCAGATCACGTAAGATTGTGACATTAACTTCACGAAGATTTGGAGGAAAGGGAATGGAGTGCCAGACGCGCTATATAATGAGGATGAACTACAAAGCGAGGTTACTGGGATGCTGAAAATGGAAGAGGACTCAAGTTTTCATGTAAATATTAGCACATAGAAATATATCATTGGAGTACTACTCTATTCAGAATGACCTGTTTATCACCTTGCAGTCTTTCCAAATATTTGACCACTAACTAAAATCTCACTTGATTTGATTAATTAATAGGAATATAACCTCATTTATAGCAATTTTGCAACATCTCCCTCGAGTCGCAGGTGATATTCTTCAAGTACCAGCTATCTACAGATTGTGAAAGAAGAAATAAAGCCTTCTTAATTATCTTTCTTCCTATTCTGCATAACCAAATAAGTAATTTTGGCTATCTCTTGAAAGTTGAAAGCCAAACAAAGGCAGCATCAAGAAATTTTGGAATAGTTGGGAACAAAGAAACAAAACAGATTTAGCATAAATGAAAGGAAATAGAAAGTGAAGCAGTAAAGAGGAAAACTTTATTGTTGGTGAATTGAAGGAATAAGCTATAACGATAGGGAAAATATCTCCATTAGATTTATTCAAATCAAGAGAAAATCAAATACAAAAAACATAAATATAGTGCTAATTAATAACTTTGATCATCTCCCTCATGCTTGACATTGCAAGGCTTCTTAAGGAAAAAACAAAGAAGAATTATCCCAAACTAAGTTGAGATCTAATCTTCTTCAATGCCACCACAACATCCTTCATGTTGACCCTGCCATTGGCATTTTCCTTGGTGCAATTTAGAGCAAGTTCCATTATACTTGATACACATTTCAACTTCTCTTCATAGCATTGCTCTTCACTAGTGAACAAGTTCGAATCCACAATTCGAGTAATTTCATGAGGCACAGTATCATTTATCCACCTTCTCAAACTTAAATCCCCAGAAAATCTTTCATTGTTTGGTTTTGTTCTTGTAAATACTTCCATTAGCATAATGCCATAGCTGTAGACATCACATCTGATCGACACCAATCCTTCCAATCCATACTCTACAAAGGCATTAAGAAATTCATTAGTACATGTTCAAGAGGGAAAAAAGTAATGGACTGGGGATATTACCAGGTGCAATGTACCCCAAAGTTCCCAGCGTCGTAGTATGTGCATGGCTTTTTTCTTCACCTAATAACTTTGCAATTCCAAAATCACTCAAGTGGGCAACCATTTCTTCATCTAGTAAAACATTGCTTGGCTTCAAATCACAATGGACTATAGGCATTGAATAACCATAGTGCAGATATTCCAATGCACATGCCACGTCTAACATGATGTTAATTCTTTGCAAGATATCCAAGAAGTAGCCATCCGAGTACAACCACTTATCTAGGTTGCCGTTAGGCATGTACTCAAGTACCAAGGCCTTGAAATCTAGATTTGAGCATGTGCTGATGATTTTGCACAAATTCCGATGTCGAAGGTTGCGTAGTACTTCACATTCTACGTCAAAACTCTTGAATGCATTTTGTAGTTGCAAATTGAATACTTTCACGGCCACATCTTTTCCATTATTAAGTGTCCCTTTGTAGACAGAGCCAAAACTCCCCGATCCAAGTAAATGGCTCTCACTATACCTTTCTGTTGCTTGCATCAGCTCATAATATGAGACCCTTGAAGTTCCACCAGGTGTAGAGTCTTCAAAATCTTCCACCCATTTTTTCTTTCGATGTCTTACAAGCAAATATCCCAAAGTCATGACGACTATAATCCCCAAAAATGCAAATAGCACACCGAGTAGTTTTCTTCTTTTTTCCCTACCAACCCTAGTACTGTGACATCGTGGAAGGCCGTATATTAGATTACTACATAATCTGTTGTTAGACATGAATGACTGACTTGAAAAGTTTCTAAAAGGGCCTTCAGAAGGAACTTCACCACTTAAATCATTGAAAGAAACATTCAAATCCATTAAATATATTATAGCCTCCAAGGACTTGGGGATATTACCAGAAAGATTGTTATAAGATAAATCTAATTCCTCCAGGTTTAGCAGCCTACCCATTGACTCTGGAATAGATCCGTCCAGTGTGTTATGTGCTAAGGATAGATTAATTAAGCTCTGTAAATCTCCAATTGTGGCCGGAATCCTACTTGAGAATCCATTCAATGATAGATTGATAAGTGTTGCAGCTTTTAGATTCCCAATTTCTTGAGGCATAGGGCCAGTTAAAAAATTTGAAGATAGATTCAGTTCCAAAATATCTTTCTGGAGCCACAAGCTTGCAGGTATGGACGTCAATCGGTTGGCATCTAGATGAAGATAGCTTAGTGCTGTGATATTCCCTAAGCAGTCTGGAATTTTTCCTTTTATGAGATTTTGTGACAACCACAACCCATTTAGACTGTGCAGTCTACAAAGAGCATGTAAGATAGATCCGCTTAACTTATTCCTAGAAAGATCTAATCTTTGGAGCTTTTGCAAATCCGACACACTTGATGGAATTGATCCTGTCAATTGATTGCCATCTAGACTTAATAGTATCAAACTGCTTAAATTGCCAACTTCGTTAGGAATGCTCCCCCGGATATCACAATTACCACATTGCAACATCATAAGAGAAGTGGAAAGATTTCCAACTGAAAGTGGAAGAATGCCATTTAAAGGATTTTCAGAAAAAATCAATTTCTTTAAATATCTACATCTTGTGAATGATGTGATGAAGCTCAGTTCTAGAGATTCACTAATGAAATTGTTGTCATCCAAGTGAACATCTTCAAGCAATCTTAACTCACCAAAAAAGGTGGGAATTGTTCCATCAAAATTGTTGTCAGAAAGTTCTACTGAAGTGAGTTTAGAAAAGTTCATAATAGAACTTGGTATTCTTCCATGGAAGTTATTCTGATGCAATATGAGCCCTTCAAGATTTGGGAGCTTATATCCCGAAATCAACATGTCAAGATTTCCTGAGAGTTGACCGACAGAAAGTCCAAATGTTAATAATGTTGAGATGATAAAGATTTTTATGTAGAATTACACCACTTAAGGTACGAATTAATATAGAATAACTGCTACAAGAATGCACGTACGAAGTAAAAGACAACATATAATACTGAGTCATATGAGCTTCCATTTAAATTTAATATAAGTATCAACTGATTTTTTTCTTTTCAAGTCAATATACTCCTCCGCCCTGCCCCCAACCAAAAAAAAAAAAAAAAAAAAAAAGAACAAAAATGAAAAAAATGATGATGATGATGATAATAAGAAAGGATGCTCGTATTTTTTATTTTTTTCCTAAGCGTACTTTAGCATGGAGGAAGTTAACAATTGCATAAATTCAGTTCCACCATTTTGGATTTATTACTCTATTCTCTAGAAGTATATGGTCATGGTCTAAGGAAAAACAAGGAAGTTGATTCATGTAGCAGAAATATGTACCTGACAGGTTGCATTCAGCAATGCCAATATATTGTAATGATGAAATGTTGAAGATACTGGCTGGTATAGATCCTGTAAGAAAATTTTCTCCCATGTCCAACTCGACAAGGTTCTCCAAGTTACCCAACTCTTGCGGAATTGTACCTATCAAGTTGTCAAAATAACGGGAGACATAACCATTTTCAACTATTTTGATTAACGAAAAAACATGAGCAAATAAATAAGATTTAAGGATGCTAATATACCTGTCAAATTATTGGCGCCAAGACCCAAAACCTGAAGGGTTTTTATTTCTCCGATCTCTCTTGGAATAGATCGGCCAAATCTGTTGTATCCCAAATCGAGGAGCTGAAGTTGAGAACAATTTGATAAACTCAAAGGAATCCTACCTTGAAATCCATTTCTTGATAGGTAAAGCCTTTTGAGTCTTGGAAGCCCATGGAATACCTCGAGAGGGAGATTCCCAGTTAAGTTATTCCCTGTGAAGGCAATAATTTCAAGTTTCGATATGTTGAAAATCGGCAATGGTATTGCTCCAGAGAGTCTGTTATATTGCAAAGCCAGGATTCTCAAGTTATAATACTTTCCGATCTCTTTCGGGATCTCTCCTTGCAGAGGATTGTAGGACAGATCTAGAGTTTGAAGATTTGATGCATTAGAAAGAGAAGATGGGATGACTCCAGTAAAATTGTTATTTCTAAGAATCAAAACTCGTAGTTTAAACAAGAAACGAAACCATGAAGGGATTTGCCCACTGAAACTATTGAATTTGAAATCAATGATTTGTAAACGTCGAAGTTTCATCAACTCTTGAGGCAGATCCCCATAAAACTGGTTGCTGCTTAAGTTGATAGAAATAAGAAATGATAGATTTCCTAGTTGGGATGGTATCTCTCCAGTAAGATTCATTCTAGAAACATCTAATTCAGTTACTCTTTTGTGGTGAAGACCACAACTAACACCAATCCAAGCACAAACAGGATTAGTAACGGACCAATTGTTCAATAAAATGTGTGAAGCGTCTAAATGGAGGTGGGCCTTTAAGGTGAGAAGAGAAGATTGGTCAGTCGTAATATTGGTTTTTGCCATGGCTATGTCGGCTATTAGGCATTGCACTAG